>JAAEAF010014351.1:0-276266 GCA_011037195.1 Triatoma infestans
CTGGGAATGGGGCACCCCACATCAGCTATCCTATCGGAAATATTTATACAAAACATGGAAGAAACTTACGTACCAAAACTGAAAGAGGAGTTCGGGGTAACATTTTATGCACGATACGTGGACGATTCCTTCCTCATATTGGAAAATGACATAGACATAGACAAAATAGTACATTACCTTAACAACATAAACCAGAAAATAAAATTCACGTACGAAAAAGAAACTAACGGCACCCTCAACTTCTTAGACATAAACTTCACAAGAAGCGACAATAAACTGTAATACGGAATACACAGAAAACCAACTACCTCCGATGCTATCATACCGTACAATTCCAACCACCCTACCCAACAAAAACTAGCTGCACTTAGACATCTGAGGAACAGACTTAAATACACACCCCTTACACCCGCGAACCACACACAGGAATTGCAGACAATCTACACCATAGCTGAGAACAATGGGTACAATGCGAATATCGTTAATAAACTCCTCAAAAACGAACCACACCACCGAAATAGGACTGACAAAGAAACAACAGACAAATTCGCCACATCCACATATATCGGAAGCCACACGTACAAACTCACGAATTTTTTCAAAAAACGGGGCATCAAGACATCTTTCAGAACAAACAACAAATTAGGCAACAAAATCCGCACTCGTACTGAGTTCACTGACGTGTATGACAGCAGTAAGGGGCTTAGGAGTTGAAATGCCCGGACTGTAACAACATTTACGTGGGGCAGACAGGCAGAAAAATCAAGGAACGATTTACCGAACATACCAAATCATACAAGTACAACAAAGATGACTCAAATTATGCCAATCACCTAAACACGATGACATTACTACCATGATGAAACTAATACATCCTGGCCATAAAGGACGATGACTTGACATAGTAGAACAACTTGAAATATATAAACACAAGATAAAAAACTTAATAAACGAACAGACAAAATTTGCCAGTGAACCATTATTCAAGACACTCTTCCCACAATAGCAATAGAAACGCAATTACCAGTGCAAACATTAGACATGCACCAAATAGTTCTTAAACAGATTTTAGTTTTAGGTTAGTTTTAAATCTGCTAGTTATATATATACAAGTATGCGTGCGTACTTGGATGGTATATGATATATGTGAAAAAAATGTGTAAAAAATGTGATATGTTGAGTGGAATGCGTAATTATAAAAAACTTAATTATAAAAAAAACATATTTAGGTATACATGCGTGCGTGGATGCCGGATGTAAATGTTGTGTGAAAAGTGAAATATTGACTGGAATGCATAATAATTATAAAAATCGCTTAATTTTAAATTATGTTAGTTTAAATCGTTATTTAATTTAATTTTAAATTTATTTTTATATATTTTATAGTTTATTTTGATTAGTTAAAGTGAATCTCCCTCCAACAACAGAGTTTAAAAATCAGATCCCTACGTGTTGTTTCCATTGTAAGGAAAATTTGTCCTTTTACCAACCCAAACACGTGTTCCTTTCCCACCCAGTTACCATCACCATACCCCTTGACCTAGTTTAAGAGTTTAGTTTGTTAAACGCATCCTGAAGATGGGCGAATGCCCGAAACCGGTCGATGACCACAAAATAAAGCAGGCTACCACAGAAAATGTCTCTGATGCTTTCCAGCTCTGCGGAACCAACCACAACTATATATTTATTTATCTATACTTTCTTACAATAATTCAGCTCGTATTTTATCAGTAAATATTAGAAAGTAGCCCATGGCTGACACAGAGTTCTTTCTCTCTGTTTTAAATAAATAAATGAAATAGTAAGATGTTATGGGTAATTAATTATCAAAGTAAAGCTCCTTCAAAAAATGTAGTTTAAGTTATGAAGAAATGTGGTGAGGATTGGTCAAGAAAGAAACATTCAATTATGCCAATGTTTTGACAGAGTTTCCTTTTTTTTATCAAGGCTTTAATATATAGAAAGTCTTGAAGATGTGGAGAAAGAATTTTTAAACATACACTTTTATTACACCGCAGAAACATAAAAAGAAAATTAAAAGTTACTAGTGTCTTGTCTTAAATCATCTACAGCAATGATTACTCATATACAGGACACAGGACTACATACGTATTAAAGACGATGAAACATCGAAAACAATCTGAACTAAAATTTTGACTTTAAGGGTAATTGTTCCGATCCGTGCCCCCAAGATGGACGACCACTAACTACAGTAACCTTCTCACTCCACACTCATTTACATTACTTGTGATTTATTTATTTATTTATTTATTTATTTATTTAGTTATTTCATATTATGATTAATTTATTTCTGATGTGTTTGGAATTTATGATTCTCATGGTTCAGGTTCAATAAATGTCATTTTTTTAATGAACAATCACATACAAAGGCTCTTGTTTAATATTTATCAATGAATTTAAGTTATTTGAAATGACAAATTCATTAGCCAGTGTTCGCTAATTCAGATCTACCAAGTCTTTGGATAATATTCGAAATTAAAGTCTGGTTGTGTTTCCTGGTTTTTACTTATATTTAGTCTCATACTTTTTTATATTAATCAGAATATGAAAGAAATGAAGAAATATTAATGAATACATATATCAGAAATATCAGAAAAAATGTGAATGTAGAAATAGTGGTAGTGAGTAGGTTATACTATACCTACTACCTAGTGGTCGTCCATCTTGGGGGCACGGATCGGAACAATTACCAAAAACTCTAAAAGAAATTAAGTTAAAATAATAAAATATTTACCAAAAAACATTTTAGATTCTTAACTGCTCACACGCTGAGCTTGTTTTAGCCATATCGGTCTGAAGAGGGCCAGAAAATGTTCACTTCATTTATTCCACATCTAGAACAATAAAAAAAACAGTATATAACAATTATACTTTAAGATTAAATAGAATTTAAAAATAAGACTATAAGTTCAACCAAAAATTTTTTTTTTAACACTTAAAACTTAGTCGTGTTGAGTGAGATCCTAACTAGTCGGCCATTTTTATGCTTGGGCATTATAGCGCGAGAACGACTAAACGTCGTCACGTGGTTAGGTTACGTCACAGAATGTGTACACAATTTTATACATTTTACAATATAATTCTATAATTATTAAATAAAATGAACTTATAAAAAATGTCAAGAATAAATTTTAGAATATTTTAGTGTTTTATAAGTATATAGAAATTATTTTGGTAATTATCAATATTATAAGATAACAAATGGTGTTGACAATGATTTCTAAGGGGTGGGGAAGGCTATTTAATTGAAATTTAATTAAATGAGGTAATATCCTATGAATTTTGTTGATGCGCATACGCACAATTCACACATTTAGAGGTAATTTTTTTTTTTTTTTTACTGGTTACTTATTTAAGTTAATCACATTTTGAAGGCAAGAATTACTCTTTTACTTTTTAGGTTATAGTTTTTTTTTAATTGTAAACCGGTAGTATGCGCAAAATATTACAAAATTTGTGTAGTTCTTGTTTATTAGACAGCATTGTTTATTTTATAAGTTAAGGTAACCGCTTATAAGTTTTTGTATTGCGTAATGACAAGTTTTAATATATCACTATATTTAAATATCACAGTTTGTCTTGTTCTAAATCTGTTCTTTATTCAATAGGATTTTGACAAATGGAGACATGTTTCTAGTAATTTCACAAGTGAAAGAAAAATACTTTGTTAATAATACAAATTTAAAATGAAGTTATTTGGAAAAAAGCTGAACAGTGTAACACCTAAAAAAATGTATCCTGTTAAGTAGTAGAAGCAATTGAATTTTAGTCTAGAAGTAAGCCAAATAACATTGACCCAACCCTAATTGATATTAAAATTTAAACTGCTACAAACTTTCACGAAATCAAATCAAATAAAATAAAATTGATAGGCTTAATGATTAACTCTTTATGATTTATCACCGACAGAAATCAGTCAGAATCTAATATATTTCTATGGGAAGAATTATTTAGTTTTGTACTGGATTAAAACTTTAAAACTTAGTTTCATTTTTATCTGTATTTTATTATGATTTGTTCTGATAGTTTTTTTTTTTAATTTAAAGCGCGTCAAAATATTTATGGTCATTAGCGCTCGCCGCCATCTCAATTCACTGCCAGCCTCCGGACGGACAGTGTTCATTCGTTACAGACAACATCGGACAGTGAGTTGTAGAGGCTTCTTGGAAGAGAAAATCTAAAGGCAGCACAGCTGGACTCGAACCCAGGACCTGATAGTTATACAGGATGTCCCAAGGTATATTGATAACGACTTTTTCTCGTTAACTAAGATAGCTAGAAAAAAAAACTAAAAAATACGTGTCCCCGTCGTTTTTTTGTTAGAAATCCAAATTTAATTTGTAAATTTGTATTGGTGCTTCCAGAAGCGAGATACAGGCACCAACTTCATTTTTTTTCAAATGAGGAGGTGTGGTTTTTATTTAAGAAATAGATTCCTCTAGTTTTTGAAAAAAAAAATTTACTTGAATGGTTTTTTTCTTTGAACGATATTTTACAAGTTATGAATGAAAACATGATTCTTATAAGAAATTTCAAAATGATATTATAATGGTTTTTTGATTGAATAAGAAGAAAAGTACTATTTTATTATAAATTTTACTCCTCATTAATTACAGATCTTGCTCGAACTGGCCCCCACCATTAGAGATGCATACACATGCTTTTTCCTGCCAATTGTACCTTACGACCAAAGAAATACATCTCTAATGGTGGAGGCCAGTTCGAGCAAGATCTGTAATTAATGAGGAGTAAAATTTATAATAAAATAGTACTTTTCTTCTTATTCAATCAAAAAACCGTTATAATATCATTTTGAAATTTTTTATAAGAATCATGTTTTCATTCATAACTTGTAAAATATCACTCAAAGAAAAAAACCGTTCAAGTAAATTTTTCTTACAAAAAATAGAGGAATCTATTTCTTAAATAAAAAACCACACTTCCCGATTTGAAAAAATGAAGTTGGTGCCTGTAGCTCGCTTCTGGAAGCACCAAAACAAATTTGCAAATTAAATTTGGTTTTCTAACAAAAAACTACGAGGACACGTATTTTTCAGGTTTTTTTTTTCTAGCTATCTTAGTTTCCGAGAAAAAAGTCGTTATCCATATACCTTGGGACACCCTGTATATACTATTCTTCTTCATTTTCACAGCATGATATCTCTCTGTTAGTTATGTATCTCATCAGTCTCAACTTATATTTTAAAAATTTCTTTATAATTTAACTATAATACTATCTCTTCTCTTAAACAATATAAAAGCCCGCAAGGGGTATCAGTTGCATGTAGTTACTTGGGGAATAGCGACCCCACGGGATACCACAACTCAGTACTCCATGCACTTCGTTCGGAACAGTAAACAGTACACTTTAACTGCATACACGTTACCTTTTACAGGCAAGTATAAACACAGTACACAAACTACGGTCTCTGAGGGATTAGCTCAGTGGTAGCGCGCTGGACTAGCAACGTGGAGGTCCAGGGTTCGAATCCAGCATGCTGCCCTTAGATTTTCTCTACCTAGGAGCCTCTACAGCTGACTGTGCGGGGATAGGCAGAAGAGAACACTGCTCGGACGCCGGCAGTGCACTGAGAAGGCTCCGGGAGGGTTGCAGTGCAATAATACTCTATAAATTCTAATCTAGATAATATAAATAAAAGAGCTTTATTTAACATTAAATCTTACTCTTGTCTATTCATTGTATTCTTTTAATTGTTTTTTTTTTTTATGGCAGCATTTTGGTTTTAGCAAAACTTCTCTAAATAGCTGCGACCTTGCATCGAACTTACGCCCATATTATTACAGTTTTTCCACTCATTGTGGATTAACTCGCCCCGCAACTCTTGCCATCGAGCGTCTTTGTATAAATGTGTTCACACAGTCCAGGTGATATCATATTGCATACTATTGTAGAAAATATATAAGTTGCTAACTCTAGCTGGAAAAGTTTTTTTAGAATGGAATATTTATCTGTTTCAGGTAGTTCAAATCGACGCATGATCTGATAGTTACGTTCATCGGTTAAAAAGATTGCAATATTGGACTTATTTTGTTTCTGTCTAAAGATGTAGAACCTCTTCTTGTTGAATTAAATAAAAAAATGTGCTGGATATCATATATTCTTTAAACAGACATGTGAATAATATTAATTAAAGTTTTCCGATTTACCGTTTTCGTTTAAATATTATGTTACTAATTATTGTAAATTCATATTTGTCTATATATATTTACTTTTATATTATATATATTCTTTATTATTACATAATCACTGTTAATAATGAAAATACCCTCATAATATGTATTTACATATTTTTATAATATCTGTAAATAAATAACCAGCTTTTTTGAAGGTGATACGATGTTTCTTAGTTGTTCTAATATGTATATACATATTTTTATATCTGTATATAAATAACCAGCTTTTTTTTATATATAAATAACATGCAGACAAATTTAAAGAAATACAATTCCACAAGCATGGATTATTTTCAACAAATTTTACGAAAGAAATCGTAGCAGATGCTTCCTCTTGCGAGACAGCCATGATGCTATCACGAGATATCACGCAATACTAATCGCCTCAGAGACCAGCCCGCCGTGTTGCTCTTACCGATACGATACTGATAGGTGTCGCCACAGAATCGCTATCGTACAAGTGTGCACTATTTTTGTCGCTTCAACTCGATCTTCACGCTTGTCACATGTTCATGTCCCGTTCATATCGTTTCATATATCGTATCACTTGTTGCATCGCATATTGTATCTCCTTAGTGTGCACCGCGCCTTAGATCTCAACGGCAACCCCTTTGGAGGGGATGAAGCCGTGTAAAGTAAAGTAATTAAACAAATATTTTCTTTTTAATGCTTTTGTTGATTACTGTGTTTTAAAAATCTAGAAAATTTGGTAAAACTTAGCTCTAAAAGAATTACATTGATTCGAATTTTGAAAATCAAAATCATTAGCGCCCAAATGAGTGAAGCACCCATAAAATGCTATGGTTATTTAAAATAATAGATATCTTTTGATTTTTTTTTTTTTAAGTACCTCCTACCTTAACTTTAATATAAGTACAGCTTTTACTTAATCATAGAAGTATTACCAATATTATTGTTCAAGAAATTCAATCATTCAAGGTATATAGATAGTGCTCTGTTTGATAAACATATTTTATACGAAAATCTGATTTAATTAAACACAATTATTGGTTAACACAATAAAATACATATTTCCCGCTTGTGATTGTAACCTCTTTTCCAGATATATTTGATACTAACAATTCTTTATGGAAATAATTTTAATTAAAAGTGTTTACTTAATAAAAATGATTGATTTTATGTGATTAACTTTTAATTGTTTAATTTTTAATTTATATAAAATATCTATCATATAGGATTAATAAACACCAACTGTTAATGTTTTGGCAGCACTGCAATCTCTGCCACTGATGGGATTATGTAATGGAATATGGAATCATAGAAACAGTACTTTAAAGTGAAGGTTAGTCTTATAAATTTGTCTGATTGTCATATTATAAAACTACTTTACCTAAAATTTCCATTATGGATGGAGTTTCTGGACAAGAAATAATGAAGAGGCAAATAAATGCAGAAGAAGGAACGCAGCCATCAAAAAAGCCGAACGTTGATGACGGTAGAGTACTTTATTTAAAATTACTTGTGCCAACTTGCAGTGCCGGAAGTATAATTGGGAAAAGTGGTAAAAATCTTGCTCAAATTATTGAAGTTTCTGGAGCTAAAATTAGATTTTCAAATATATATGACTGTTATCCTGGTACATCAGATAGGTTTTGTCTTATAAGTGGCAATTTGCTTGAAATTAAATCAGCCTTGAAGATAGTTTTAAATAAAATAACGATAGATGTAAACGTTTCATTTAGAAGGCGTCAACAAGTGAAGATAATTGTTCCGAACAAAATTGTCGGCAGAATTATTGGCAAAGGAGGTAGCAATTTTAAGCTGATAAGTGAAAATTGTGGTGTTAATGTAAAAGTTTCTCCAAAAGAATATGGTGGATTGATAAAAGAGAAATGTATCACTATTACTGGCCATATAAATGGGAACAATAATGCATGTGATATGATTCTTGATATAATACGAAAATATCCATGTCACGTTAATTATAATTTTAAACGTTATCGTCGAGTCTTGTTGCCAGTCTTAAAGATCCTGGATGATGGTCACTCTGACTAAAAAACATACTACAAATTGTGATTAATTATTTTTTAGTGTATCCCATTAGTGGGGCATCTTTAAGTGTGGAAATTTTTTGTAAGACTTGGCAGTGAGCTCGCTTTCTATCCCTGTTTTTTTAATTTTTTTATTATTATAATTTGTTCTTCTTTTTAGTGTTTATATAAATTACAGGTATAATTAGAATCGTCCATCAAAAAAATGTAAATGAGATGTTTGTACGGCAATGGCCAGAGGAGTTTTTAAAGAAAAAAGAATTCTTTGTTGCTCTACGTTTCGGGTACCATTGGTGTCCTTCTTTAGGAGCTCAACGTTTTACTCCTCTCCTACCCTAAAGAGCTCCTGAAGAAGTGCACCTGAAACATAGAGCAACAAAGAATTCTTTTTCTTTAAAAACTCCTCTGGCCATTGCCGTACAACAAAACTCATTTAATTTTAGGTCCTGACGATTTGAATACCATATATAAATTACAGGTATAATTAGAATCGTCCATCAAAAAAATGTAAATGAGATGTTGTACGGCAATGGCCAGAGGAGTTTTTAAAGAAAAAAGAATTCTTTGTTGCTCTATGTTTCGGGTACCATTGGTGCTCTTCTTTAGGAGCTCAATGTTCTCAACGTTTTACTCCTCTCCTACCCTAAAGAGCTCCTGAAGAAGAGCCCCTGAAACATAGAGCAACAAAGAATTCTTTTTCTTTAAAAACTCCTTAAGGCCATTGCCGTAGAAACATGTCATTTAATTTTAAGGCCTGACGATTTGAATACCATTAAAAAGAAAATGTAAATATTTTTTATTCTTACATTGTATTTTATGTTTAATATACGAATTAAAATTCAGTTGTACTCAAAATCAAGAAAAATCAATGGTTTATTCAATCGCAAACTTTTTTTTATTAATTTTAGCACAATAAAAAAAAAAAATGAATGTAATAAAATAATGTAATTTTCATTTTTATTTTTTTAAACCTTTATTTTTTTTAATTTTGGTTTTATACGTAATTTTACTTATGTCATTGAATCTAAAATTAATGTATGTTTTTTTTATATTTAATTTTTATAACTATAAGAGCAAATAAAAAAAAAATCAAACAATTGTTCCAAATTATTTATGGCTTACATTTATTTATCTTGCCTACGAAATGTTGCAAATCAATTATTTACTCATAAAATTAACAACTTTTTCATAAAACCTCTTCAATTCAATTTATTTCTGTCTTCAAACTCAATGTATCAACATTTCTAGAAATTGAAATAAATAAAAAATATATTTATATTTTTTTATCTTAAATGTTAATTTTGTTTTCTATCGGATGAAATTCTTTTGAGAATCTCATTAACAAAGATCGTACAACTATGTATTTTTGGTAAACCAAGAAAATTATTACAATTTTATCAACGAATTATAATAAATATATATTTCATTAATATTTAATACATATAAAGAAATGCAATTTGTACAGAATGTTAAAGTCAGTTTTCGACGAATTTCATTAAATTTGGTGTACACAAACTATAAAATTTGTCAATTATAATTTTGAGAACAGGTGTAAGAGAAAGTTGTGTGAGTGTTTCACACTAGATTTTTTTTATTTTTTATCATACTTTATTTTTCCATAGCATGTGTTAATGATTTTGTTTAATTAGGTAAATAATATATTTTTGTGGAGTATATATAACCAGAGCATAAAACCTCTTTCACTTTAAATGCATATTTTAATATATTTTAAATTATAATAAATTTATTCTTATATTGCTAAAAAATTTGGTTTAAAGAAAAGTGGTTGTTTGGAATTGGGAATTGCCTGCAATTTTTTTCGGTAATAAAATCGCAGAGTTTCTTTAACCTAATTATTCATATAAGGCGTATTATTATTATTTGTCTGCTGGGAGGGATCAAACCCTACGCTATCCAAAACTAGCTACCCCAAGAAAGTCTGGGGAATTCACAATTAGCCTTCTTCATTGCAACTGTTGGCGTGAGCCGGCATCGCATCGGTCACCGCCAAACAAGCCAAGCGTTGAATATCCTCAAACTTTTGTTTGAAAGTTTATCCCGAAAAATAAAAAATGGATGTTAAAAAAAATTCTGAAGAATTCAATAAGATATTATCGTGAGGGATTGTTTTACATAAGTTTTTTTCTGATTAGTCTCTGGTTTGACAAGTTAGAAATGGAATTGTAATAAAATACTAGAGCCAGAGTTTTGTGAGTTTAAAAACTGCAGAATATTAAACAGTTAATTTGAATCATGAAATATCAACGGATATAATAGCTCAAAAAATATATAATTAATATTACTCTTAAATTCATAAATTTATATAAAGGTTATGTGAGCGGGGAACCATGGGTAATATAGTTTTTCTAGTGATACACTAGCGCTCTTGTTGAATCAGATATAAACAGACTTAGTTTCAAATTTAGCTGATATACTTCTATAAAAATGTTGCAATTAAACAAATTCAATAAAATAAAATGTAAAAATCCGTTACTTATTTATTTATTGTTGTTTTTGTATGTAAGAGAAAATTTATAGAGCCACTTAGTCTTTACAAATAAATGGACAATATTATCGAAAAAATTATTAAATTTGAATATATAACCAATATTATCTATTTATAAAATAATCTTAATTATTTTTTATTATATTTTTAAAAAATTATTTTATTATAATATTCAATGAAATAAATAAAATATTATATTGTTGTATACAGTATGCTGAATTCTGATTGGTTGTTGAATGAGGTGGCACGTAACAGTTGAAGACGGGCAGACGCTCTTGTATTAATCATTCTAAAGAAGATGGCCGTACCAGTAAGATACCAAACCCCATGTTAGAGGTAAGAAATTTTGTATTAACTATTATTTCATGTTTTAGATCTTATTTAATCTTGAAGTATATCTAGTGCTAAATGTTTTTTCATTGTTTTTTAGATTGGAAACTGTTCTGATTGGTTCTAAATAGTAAGAATTATTTTTGGTGTTTCTCAAACCAAGATGGCTAAACTGTGCATGGCTTTGAACAAGGTAAAAACTTTTAATTTTTTCAGCATCCTTCATGATTTTTTCTTTAGTTAGTAATTCTTGTTTATCTAAACGTGATTGGTATATATTAATATTGCAAGCATTTTAAAAAATTAATTACTAGAATTGTAATATGATATTGCAAAAATATTTCTTTTCCTAATAAATTTATCTATTTTTATTCTAAATTAATATTTTTTTTTTAATTCTCTAATATTTAAGATTAATTATGATTCAATATTGTAGACGGAAATTTTCAAATATGGCTGAGCTAGCTTTGTGTTCGGGACGTAACGTTATTTATCCAATCATACTTTATTAGTTTATTTAAAAAAAATTAGATTACAATAAAATAAGTTTTTTTTTTTTTTTTAAGAAGAAAAAAGTAATCACTCTTCTATCACTCATGTGCTGGGTTAAATAGTTCGATTATGTATATATCGATTTCTTTTCTTCTTATTAATGTTATTTTTATATATAATTTTCTTCAATAATTCATTTCTTTCCCTTGATTTAAGCTTTAATATTTTTTTAATAAACAATTTGAATGTTTTCCAATTATTTCATTATTATTTTCTCTTTAAACACTATATCCAACTTGGAACATTCCAATCTAACAAAGTTTTTATGTTTTCAACTTTATATTTTATTAAAACACTACACCCTCCTTGGAACATTCCAAACAAAAATAATATGAACCGTTAACGGTCGCTTTTTTTATCAGTGATCATTCAAACAGTTTGAAAGTTGTGCATTTTTACATTTTCAAAATTTTGGGTTACACTTTCAATTATTTTGGCTTAATTTCATGTTTTTCACTTTCCACTTTTTCATAATTTCAGTTTTTTTATGCTTTTGCTTTGACATTTTTCAATATTTTTATTTAATTTTACGTTTTTCACTTTCCGAGCAACATACCTCAGGGTGGTGTGGAAACTGTTGCAAAAAGAGATTGCTAAATTATTTTACCAGTTGTAGTAGGTGTAACAAGGCGATAAATAATCGTAAATGAGATTGTCGATGTTATGGAGTTTGTAGTGACTGTGATAGAAGAGTGGGAGTGGGAAGGTTAGTGAATTTAGTGGTCTGCCATCTTGGGGGTCGGCTTCTGCATAATTACAGTAATTTGTATAATTGGATTAATAAATACCTTGAGAAACCGTTGTGTTTTAAACAAAATTTTTGAATTTTTCTTTTATTCCGTTTAGATGTAAGAAAGAGATCTTGCCAATTTTGTGAATTATCCATTGGCTGAGCTGCATTGCGGACGTAATTCCATTTAGTTGTGGACAGCCAGCGCTCCTATTAGCAGAAGCATTTATGAGAAGTTAACTGCACCACATTTATCACTGTGTAAGTAATCTATAAATGTGGTTAAGCTAAAATTTTATCTTTTAAATTACACTTAACCCTAAAATATAACTGTTGTAATATATTTTATTTTATGTTATTGTTTTCAAACTTGGTAATTTAAAGAAATGCAATAGATAAGTGTACTTCTATTATTTTGAGTTGGACCAATATGGAGAAGTGAATAGCGTATGAAAAGGTAAGAATACCAATTTTTCTGGTACACTCTGTTATTATTTATTTAATTCAGTTTTTGATATTTTTAATATGAATTAACGAAATTGAGGTGTGATATTACAAGAATTATTTTTTACTATCTTCAACACTATTTTATACTATAGAATGGATGTTGTGGTTCGGTCAGGAAATAAACTTTCAAATTTTCACCGTTTTGTTGTGAATCGAGGGCTTATATTTTCTAATCGGGGAGCTCCGCCCCCCAACCCACCCAGTGCACTCACTGGAGCGCGTGCGACAAAGTAAAAAATTAACTCCACGTCTATCAAACTCGTACACTCTCAGATCACTGTTCTGTGTAGATTTTCCTTTTTTGTTATTTTCTAACACTTTTCTAAAAGATATTAATTGATAATTAAGCTTGAAGTTTAGCCATCACAAAACACTAATGCATTAACGAGTAACGAGACAAGCGCCATACAATGCAGTGCTAACTCCTGTTAGTACCTTATAAGTTATAAATATAATTCTTAATTCCATAGCAATTACTCAATTTAAAGTTTATTATATGCAAAATTAAATGATTTCTAAATTTAATGTGTATAATATAGTAATTAATGTTCTAAGTTTCACTTCGTTCTTGTTTTGTACTTTATTACTATCTGTCTTTTCATTTCTTTTTTTTCTATTGCTATTATTTCCAAAAATGTCTATTAATTTATCTTTTTCATTTTGAATTATTTTAACTTTAATTTACAAGTTAATTATTATTTTTTCTTTGTGTAGTTTTGTTATTTAATTTTCCTTTATAGCATGAATGCAAACTCTGTATTGTAACTGTTCGGTCGCGAACTCTTTGTGGGATTAACTCTGTATCCCGCCTCTTCACTGTAACTTAACGCGTTCTTCTCACTTCTATTTCCCGCCTTTCCATCTTACTGATCGCGCTCTTTTTTCTTTGCTGTTTTTTTGCCGCTGGCGCAATTTCACATACTTCCCTCTCTTTTCCCCTGTTCCTTATTTTTTTATTGTTCTTCTGACTGTTGTGAAGTACCCAGGTCTGTGTGTTTATTCGCCGTTCACTTTTTATGTGCATCAAGTGCTCTTTTCGCCTATTTTGTTTCGCCTTCACGAGTGTATTTACTCTCCCAGCGTCATCCGCTGTAAGCATATTTCTCTTACTGACTATTAACTTGATTTACACCGGCTTCAAGACCTTCTTCAGCGTCATCCATTGACATCTTACTGGGTAATTGTTCACAAGCGTGCCCCCAAGATGGACGACGACTAACTACAGTAACCTGCTCATTCCTACTCTCATTTCTATTATTTCTGATATATTTCATTTCTTTCATATAATGAGTAATTTATTTCTGGTATGTTTAGAATTAATTAGAGTCTACTGTCTCTACAAATTAATTAGGCAGTGATTGGTACTTCAAATCTACAAGTGCTTGGGACAATATTTGAAATTAAACTGTGATTGTGTTTCGTAGTTTTTACTTATATTTAGTCTGATACTTTTTTATGAAATAAAGAAATATGAATGAATAAATTTTTTTTTTTTTTTTTTTTTTGTTTAATTTAAGGCGTCTCAACATCAGTGGTTATTTGCGCCCGGAGCCTTCTCAGTGCACTGCCGGCCTCCGGACAATGTTCTCCCGTTACAGACAACACTGTCCATCACCGGACAGTGAGCTGTAGGGGCTCCTAGGAAGAGAAAATCTAAGGGCAGCACGGCTGGATTCGAACCCGTGATCTCCGCGTTGCTAGTCCAGCGCGCTACCAC
Source organism: Triatoma infestans (assembly GCA_011037195.1). NCBI lineage: Eukaryota > Metazoa > Arthropoda > Insecta > Hemiptera > Reduviidae > Triatoma > Triatoma infestans. Next base: position 14,571 of record JAAEAF010014351.1, read on the forward strand.
TGAGCTAATCCCTTCCCTAAATGAATAAATAAATCAGAAATATTAAATAAATGTGATTGTAGGATGATTGGTAGTGAGTAGAGGTTATACTGTAGCTAGTTGTCATCCATCTTGGGGACACGCTTGTGAACAATTACCTCTTACTGCACTCCCTCATTACTCAACATACAACATACACACGTAAACAACTTTCATTTACACTTCACCGCAGCCCAACACCAACAAACGCTCTTCTTCCGCTTACATGGAGGTGAGTTCAGTATCTTTCTGTCAATAATTGTCTCTTCACTTACCTTTTCATTACAAATAATATTATTACTTCCGACTTAGTATATTTTTATATCTTCTATGTTCACAGTTGCGTTAGTCGTTACATTACCACTTCGGGGTACGCTCAAGAGCGTACAGTAATGTTTATTCTTGTACCTTACACTTGAAGATATCAATAAAAAATAAAAAAAAAAATGATGTTTAAATGCTAAAATTCAAACGTGATATTGGCGCTATATACACATTGCTTTGTTTTTAAAAAATCTGTTACCAAAATATGAATAGTAATATACAGAAACTTTGTAGAAATTATGTAAAACAATGTAATATCCTTTTATTATTGACATCCGTAATAAAAATGTATTGTATTCATTAATTTTAGACACTAGCAATATTTACAGTAGCAATACTTACAATATTATATTTACAATATATTTACAGTAGCAATACTAGCAATATTTACACTAGCAATACTTTACAGCTGTCAAATTACTGTATGTTGTAGTTTTTAAATTTTTTATTTACAACAATAAAAATGTGTATTGTAGGTATTTTAGTTTATAGAGTGACATATTATGATCATATTGATTTCATCATTTATATTATGGATAAATATTTTTGTTTTTTGTTTTAGGCGCGTCAACATCTATGGTCATTGGCGCCCAGAGCCATCTCAGTGCACTGCCGGGCCTCCGGACAGTGTTCTCTCGTTACAGACAAATGAGCGGACACTTAGCTGTACAGACTCCTAAGAAGAAAAAATCGTAAGTATAGCACTGGATCCTCCGTGTGGTAGTCCAGTACGCTAACCACTTAGCTAATCTCTTCCCTATGGATAAAAATTTTGAAGGTAATTAACATTTATTTTGGTCAGTGTTATTATTCGAGTTTTTGCTCCAAACACTTCACACATACATAATATGTTTTGGCGATGGATATAGGATACCAAAAAAAAAAAAAAATCTGTGTGAAACACTCACACAACTTTCTCTTACTCCTGTTCTCAGAATTATAATTGACAAATGATATAGTTTGTGTACCAAATATTACGAAATTCGTCGAAAACTTACAAAACTTTTCAGTAAATGCGCACTTCCGGCTTACTAATTTTCTTAAAACTTGGAATTTTGGCCATCTATTTATTTCTAATTAATTTTGTTTGGATAATAGAATTATATAATCAAATATGATACCTCTTTAGAGGAGGAAGCTGTGACCCCACCACTCCCCTAAAAGTGCCCTTAAATGAATTTTCCCGGAGAAATGTTTCAAATAAAAGTTGTAGCTCTTTGTATGTGTAGTTGATATACCTAGTTTCAAGAAAATTGTTGGAGCCATTTTTGAGATAATCGCGAAAAACTAAAAAAAAAAATCATTTAGTAACGTGTTAAAACAAACGCACTTCCGGTTATCCGATTTTTTTCAAACTCGGAATTTCAACAACATATTTAATTTAATTAACATTATTTAGATGACAGAATTGTCTAATAAACTGAAATATCAGTTAAGATGAAAACCTAACCCCACCCTCCCCCCAGAAGTGCCCTTAAATGAATTTTTCCAGAGAAATATTTCAAATAAAAGTTGTAAATCTTTGTATGTGTAGTTGATATACCAAGTTTAAAGAAAATCGTCGAGGCGATTTTTGAGAAAATCGCAAAAACGTATAAAAAAAAACTAGTAAAGTAGTACTTCCGGTTGAGGAATTTTGACAGATTACGCACCGTCAGATCCAATGGTGATACCTAAACGTAATATCAAGTTTCAACTTTCTACGGTTTTTCGTTTTTGAGCTATGCTGTTCATATACACACACACAGAGACCATTTGCTAAAAATCACTCTTTGGACTCAGGGGACCTCAAAACGGATATTTCCAGTGAAAACTCGAATCAAAAATTTGACACGATTACAATACTTCCTCTTACTAGGAGTAAGAGAAAGTAAAAAAAGTAGGCGATTAATTTGCTTACAAGAAATATACTTGGTTTGTTGATTGTCTGTATGTGCGGGTGATTAATTTTTACTTCTTACACCTAGTAAGAGGAAGTATTGTAAACATGACAAATTTCTGATATAGTGTTTTCACGATACCGGTGTTATTATCAAGTTTTGAGACTTTCTGAATCCAAAAAAGTGTTTTTTTTTGTTTTTTTTAGAAAATGGTATCTGTGTATACGCAGTATTTCCATTGAGTATAAATTGAAGTAATAGTAGAAGCGGATGTCATCATGAGTAAAGGTTTGAGAGTTTGTTGAGAGAAGAGTAATTGTTGAGGTCTACATTCAAGAAAGGAAATAATAAATAATTTTTTTATTTTATTTTATTTTTATTGTTGGCCAACTCAAAAACAAAAAAACACAGTTAGTTCAATCTTGATATTCCGTTTTACGTATCACCATGAGATCCGATAATAAGTTGTCTGTCAAAATTCCTCAACCAGAAGTGCCATTTTACTAGGTTTTTTTTTTTTTTCACTTTTTTGCAATTTTCTTAAAAATGGCTCAAACGATTTTTTTAAAAATTGATATATCAACTAAACATACAACGATCTACAATTTTTACTTAAAACATTTCTCTGGGAAAATTCATTTAAGGGCACTTTTGCTGGTGGGGTGGTGGGGTTAGGTTTTCCTCTAAAGCGCTTTTTCAGTTTTCTATACAATTCTATCATCTTGTAATGGAATCGTTTGTTGTTAAATGATTGTTATATTGGCTGTCTGTGTATAGCCGTATTTTATGTTTGTATGTGTAACTCCCTGGACTAAGGTGGTGAACCTTTCCGAACACCGGAAGTGGTGTTTGTGTGAGTGAGGTTGGACCTCTCAACATCCGGAAGTGGTGTTTTGTGTGAGTGTTTATGGTTTACGGCGGATACGTAAAACCATTTGATGCTTGTTTTGTTGTTGTGGTGTTGGTCTGATTTTGGCTGGTTTGATTTTTGATTGGTGTACGATTTTTTTGTTGCCCCCCGCAACAAATTTTTTCATGCTGAAAAAATTTTCACCGGGGAGAGGATGATGTAATGACATGGCAAAGTCATTGACATCGGCAAAGTACACCAAAGAAATAATAATTTATAATTAGTGGTTCCAGCCAGCTGCTATCATAACAAAGGGTGGCAGTAATAAAACAGCAACCTAGTTGGCCGCCGACAGCAGCGGCCAACCAAACAAACAACAAAGCCTTTTCATCAATACTTACATCAATAAGCAAGCACCGCGATAAGGTTGGCCACTGAACTGACCTGAATAAGGTCACCAAACTACGAAGGTCGCACACTAGGACAGATGTCTTGGTGTGAGTGTGAACAACAGTAATATATAAACTTTATGATATACGACGAAACGATTATTTATATCATCTACGGCCAAACGAGCACGTCTATATACCCGAGCGGCAATTACTATACACGGTTATATTCAAACTTATCATTCTCTTAGTTGTGCACTTTAGTTCAGTTATTTTATCATTCTAATTTATCTTCTATTTATTACTAAGTATTTTATTATAATTATTAGTTACCATTTCTAACGTTCAAAGTATTGTTCAATTATAGTTATTTTTATATAAACCGTTTAATTATTCGAGCACTAACTTCCCAAAATCTCTCAACTAACTTCCGCCCTCTTCAAGACATCTGCTACTCCAGGAATCACACAACAAACGATTCCATTACATCTGGTGGCAGCGACTAGGATCCGAACAGCGATTCCAGTAAGTCAAATTTTTATACATATTTTTATTATTTATTTATTAATTTTTTTTTATTGTGTCACATAAGTTCAATCAAATTGAACTAAAATTCCATTACAATCTGAACGATTCCATTACAATCTAAATAATATTAGAATTAAATATGTTGTTGAAATTTGGAATTGGAATAAAATCGGATGACCGGAAGTGCGTGCGTTTTTACTGAAATTTTTCACTTTTCTGGTATTTTTTCAAAAATGGCTCCAACGATTTTCTTAAAACAAGAAATGTAAACTACACATACAAAAGAGCTTATAACGTTTATGGGAAACATTTCTCCCGGGTGAAGTCATTTAAGGGGGATTTTTTGGTGGACAATAGGGGGGGTTATGTTTTCCTCTAAAGTGCTATCTTAGTTGATTGTAGAATTATCTACCATCTAAATAATATTAATTAGAAAAAAAAAAAAAAATAGATTGTCAAAATTTCGAGTTTCATTAAATTTTGTATATTAACTATAAAAATTTTTCAATTACAATTTTGTAAACTGCAGTAAGAGAATGTTGTGTGAGTATTTCACATTAGATTAGTTTTTCAATCTCTTTTAAACTGTAAATAAAACCTCTTTGTTGGTAAATAGAAAAATTACAAGTTCATGTATCTTTTTACAGTGGGCAGAAATGCCCCCAAGTTTGGAGTGTTGGAGGAACCAAGTATTTTTCATCTTATGGGGTTACTGCTTGCTGTGAAGGCTTTTGATTTCGACAACATTCTCATCAACACTTCTAACAGAAATGAAGATATTTGAAATATTCTTTGCTGGTAAACTAACTAGGAATAATTTTGCCGAATTTACGATATGTGATTAAATTTTTTTTTTTTAATTTTTGTCTATTTATTTTTTTGAAAATTAATTCTATATATAATATATATATATTTTTTCGTATTCTTGATTAGCACAAACATTATTTATATTAATGTTCTAATTATGCGTACTAAAAAAATGATTAATTCTAAATTAGCGTATTTAAGATAAAAATAAAAAAAAAATTAAAATTCACTACAGACTTTATTAGTTTTCTATTTTAATAGTTTCTCTTACTCTGAGTAAGAGAAGTACAGTAGTGTCAAATTTTTGATATCAAGTTTTCACCGGGAAATATACGTTTTGAAGCCCCTGAATGAGAAAAAAAGTGATTTTTAATGAAATTGTGTGTATGTAGGTGTGTATATCGATGGTTTTAAGCAGTGGGTAGGCAAACTCATCATCCAAAAGAGCCAAATATAAACAATACAAAATTGAAGTTGATTCAAAGAGCCATTTTTTTTGTTTAAACTAAAGCTTTGCTTTAGTAGAGACATTTTTATGGAAATAATTAGGATTAAAAGTACACTCTCGAGCTTGCCTTTGCTTAATATGTCTTAGTTTAACTAACGGTACATTAAATAAAACTTGTATCATACTTATATAAAGATAATAATATTTATTTAAAAATATAACAAGTTAAATAATATAAAAGGTATCCTTAAAAAAAAAACTTCAAATACTCCACTAATGTGAACAATGGCCTTGCATTTCCTTGGAAAGTAAGGGTAAGTCAGGTTTGTATGTTGTTTTTAATTTTAGGCACGATTCCAAGTTCTCATCGATAAGCGGATTTCTTAATTTTCTCTTGATAAAGTTCATGCTTGAAAATGATTGTTCGCATAAATATGTAGACCAAAATAAGGAAAGAACAGCAAACGCTAGTTTCTTCAGTTGATCTTATGAGTCAGGAATACTTTTCCAGGCGTTAAAAATCAACATATCTTCCCTCTCCACATCTTTCAAAGCAGACTGCTTGTGCTGTAAACTTAATTCACATTTATTTTTTTCAAATAGCTCCAAATCGGCACAAAGACGCTCGAATTTTGAGCTCCACAATTCTTTATTTTTTAAATCCGGCAACTGCATTTCAAAGCGGCCAATATCAATATTAAAGGGCGAAAAATTTATTTCTGTTACCGTGGCATTCAGATTTTTTTTAACAAAGGCTAACGTCGCTTTGCTCTTTCTAAAGTCTTTGAACCTGCCAAGAAAAGCTTCATATTTAACAGTGTTGTACTGAAATAGCAAATGTCAATATTAGACTTTCTTTACTCGACAGTATTTCAATAGGCATGGAAAGTGAATCAGAGTTTCTCTCTCATAATCTTCGGCAAAAAGCGACAATTTGTTTTGAATAAAATTACTATAATAAGTACAAATAGTTGAAATACATTTCGGTGCGGAGCAATTCGACGGAGATAATGATGCACATGACTGCGAGCGACTATCCGTGCTATTGTTGGTTTCTAAAACTGTGCCTCTTTTCTGTAGGCTTGCGTTTCAAAAATGTTTACTCGTCTCTTTCAAGGCATGTTAATAAATAATATTCCGTGTCTGCACTAAACATTTCGTGAAAGAGCCGCGTTTTGCCGACCACTGGTTTAAAGTACCAACATTGTATGCCACAACATTTCATTGATTTTAAGATAACGGTGATCAAAGTTTTGTATTAGCCATTAAGACTTAGCTTTAATTATAATTAAAGCATTACAACTTAGCTTTGTTGTAATTCTATCGTATAATCTAATCTAATAGTAACAGTATTCTACTAAGGGAAGGGATTAGCTCAGTGGTAGCGCGCTGGACTAGCAATGCGGCGGTCCCGGGTTCGAGTCCAGCTGCTACCCTTAGATTTTTTCTTCCTAGGAGCCTCTTTACAGCTCACTGTCCGGTGATGGACAGTGTTGTCTGTAACGAGAGAACACTGTCCGGAGGCCGGCAGTGCACTGAAAAGTCTCCGAACTTTGGGGTAGCTATATGGGCCCTTGAAGGGCTTTGGATAGCATAGGGGCTTGGTCCCTCCCCACAGACAATAAATAATAACAGTATTCTACTGGATTTTTTTTATAATTTAATTCTGTTTTGAATAATTTTTAATCTGGACATATAATATTTACGCGCATGATAGTTTCGATTTTTCAAAAAAAAAAAAAAAATGGGTCGAAATTCATGCGCACACTAGTTGTATGTCTGTCTAGTTAATAATAGCAATAATTCATTATTATTAAAAAATATAATGCTTAAAATTAAATGATAAAATGTCCATTATTTGTATAGAACAGGTTTAATTATACATATCGAGCTTTCGGCCTCTACACTGGAAAAAGCGGTAGAAGAGAAATGTATGTATCGAACCCTTCGACCTTAGAGCCAGATTCAGCAAGATATCTTATTGCAGTAAAATAAAAGTATTTTATACAAATTAAGGACTATTTGTCATAATAATTTTAACCATCTATTATATTGTAAAAGTTTTTAAGTTCTTGAACAAAACAAACTTATAATATTTATTATTGCTCAGTCGGATGGCGTCTTTGATAGAGTTTAAGCCTTTCTTCTCTTCTCTTTACTTTTCCACCGCTAAATCCAACTAAATAACTTGTATTTTTTATTGCCGCTTTGTAATCACCGCCAATTTCCCACGATTCGAATGTTTTCTTCTTCTTCACCAGTTCAGAGTTCTCTTCGATTTGTGCTCCACGTAAGGCTGGCTACAGACTATGCATGTATTCGCGATTCGTGATGCGTGATACGTGATTCGCGGGCAGTTCACGAATAATGTGTAGGGACTTGTTCGTTAAAAATCGATTCGTAAACAACATGATGCGTGTGTGCACAGTGATTCGCTCTAAAGAGCGGTAAATTGACGAATATCAAAGGCCGCGCATCAGCACGAACCACTGATTCGCCAAAGTTCGGGCTGTGTTCGTAGTTAATTCGTCAATTCGTTATGCGCGCTAGTTCGTTATGTTAAAACAAGGAGGTTATGTTTATATTTTATTCCGTTTAATTTTATAATTTTTTACTTTCTCTTATTTTGTTTATTATTTTAAGGATAATTTTATTATAAATATTTTATATATTAATTTTATTATTATAAGGATAGTTTATTATTTTAAAAATAATGGCCGAAGAAGACAACAGGCAAGAATATGAGTGGTCTGATGAACGCGTTCTAGATTTAATTTATGAAATTGAACAACTGCGTTATTTGTGGGATCCAAGGGATAAAGATAAGAAAAATAGGAATAAAAAACGTGACGCCTTTAAAATGTTGGCAGAGAAGTTTGCATTTTTTTTTCTTATTTTGCGCCATGATAATAAAAACAGCACTAGCTATTGATAGATCATCGTCACTCTTCATATTTTCCGAACAGAAATATGTACATACAGTTTAAAAATAGTATATATGTGCTACTGAAGTAATTAATATATAGGCTTTCCACGTGCTCACGAATTTCTGTGAACTAATTTGAAACTGCGACGAACATGGATAAATCACGCATCACGCATCGAATCTTGAACAAACGCATAGTCTGTATGCTCTGTTTACGAATTACTACGCACTGCAACGAACTGGACGAATCACGCATCGCGCATCACGAATCGTTGCATTGCGTAGTAATTCGTAAACAGCATACAGACTATGCGTTTGTTCAAGATTCGATGCGTGATTTATCCATGTTCGTCGCAGTTTCAAATTAGTTCATATTCTTGCCTGTTGTCTTCTTCGGCTATTGTTTTTAAAATAATAAACTATCCTTATAATAATGAAATTAATATGTAAAATATTTATAATAAAATTATCCATAAAATAATAAACAAAAAAAATAAGAACGCGGAATAAAATATAAACATAACCTCCTTGAACCAACTAGCGCGCACAACGAATTGACGAATTAACTCGAACACAGCCCGAACTTTGGCGAATCAGCGGTTCGTGCTGATGCGCAGCCTTTGATATTCGTCAATTTACCGCTCTTTAGAGCGAATTACTGTGCACACACGAATCATATTGTTTACGAATCGATTTTTAACGAACAAGTCCCTACACACTATTCGTGAACTGCCCGCGAATCACGCATCACGAATCGCGAATACATGCATAGTCTGTAACCACATACAGTTTTAAAATAGTATATATGTACTACTGAAATAATTAATATATAGGCTTTGCACGTGCTCACAAATTTCTGTGAACTAATTTGAAACTGCGAACGAACATGGATAAATCATGCATCACGCATCGAATCTTGAACAAACGCATAGTCTGTATGCTCTGTTTACGAATTACTACGAACTGGACGAATCACGCATCGCGAATACATGCATAGTCTGTAGCCTGCTTAACATCTCTGTTCTTCTGGCCGTATATTGTGAATCACGCCTTTAATTTTGCTTCTATTTTGGTGAATGAAAATTAATTATACATCATCGCTAGTGTTTTGCTTGTGGCGATAATTCGCCACAATTCTTGCAACTTCGCTTCTGCTAAATTCAGCTACACACACTTCTAAACACACGCATCTCTTAGCTGAACTAGTTAGTATCTTCTACCAGTCTCCAATATCTGTTTCTTCTCATCTAATTAAAGGGAAAGTTAAATTTGCATATTTTTTTTCTTTTATTAATTACTGTAACTGTTATTATTGAATCCTGTCGCATAAGTTCCATGCTTTTTTTTTTTTTTTCTTTCTTCGATAAAAGTTCTTTTACTCGCATCTGGTTTCATCTATCTTCCGGTGTTTGAGAACCACGCTTAAACACTTATTAATAATAATAATAATGGTAATTACTAGTTTATGTCGACGCTTTTTTGACTTATGTAATCAAGGTAATGTTTTTTTTTTATTCATAAAAATACTAATTTTTGTTTAAAGTAATACTTTATTTTTTCAAACAGTTGAACAAATTTGTGTGTAATGCTTTGGTGTGATGTGTATTTGTAGTAAGTGATACAGCGGTATTGTAAAATAAAGGGCTTGTAATGTTGAGATAAGGATAGAAGTATTAAGAATATAATCAAGAATGCACCACTGATTATGAAATAAATATATTTTCTAATTGAATTTAAATAGCTTTATAATATCACAGCGATTAAGTATAAATCAATTAATTATCTCTTAGTAAATTTAAATTTATTACAATATTACACTGTATCTAGTAAAATGATGTTTATCTAGAATAAAGGCAAATATCTATCATTGGCACTGAGCAATTCCTGAAGTAGTGTTTCGATGTTTCCACCTTGATTTCTAGCACAAGTCTGTCTTAAAATATCTCTTCTCTTTGTTTCTTCAATTCCTCCCCTTTGAAGAGAAGGGGATAATACAATGCCATAATTGTTCTTGTACCGTACCAGTAACTGGACTTGTACACCTGGCTATAGCCCTTTTGCAATGGAATGTCAATCTTTTTCTTAATTTGAGATAATTATAAAATATTCTAAATTATTTTTAAAAACTATCATTTTTCGATTTCGTCCTTCCAACTACATGTGTAACATTAAAAAATAAAAAATATTATTACAAAATGACGTATAGTCAAACAAAAAATTATATTATCAAGAACCTACGAGTAGAATTACGTATTAATACTGACTTAGACTAATGAAAAATATATTTGTAAAAACCTTGTGTTAATAAGGGGTTTGGTGGTCCTGTTTTTTTTTGTAATTGAGATTGCTAGCCTTTCGATATATATTTTGCGTCAGTTTTTTTTTCAGGCCATCGTATAATAATTGGACATTTTCCTTTTACGGATTTTTTTTGGATGTCAATTATTTGAAATTCTTCGTCCCTTAAATTGTATATATAAATTTCGTTTCAAAAAGAACTATTTTGATCAAATCTAAGACATTTTATTTTTAACCAATTGACTCTTTCTCCTTCGTTGGTTTTTGTTGTATTATTCATAATAGATTTTGAAACTTTTATCAAATCAATGAAATCATTATAACTCATTGTTTTAACTTTATATGGGCCTGGATTTTTTTTTTTTTCTTACCGTTTCAATTATACTAAAGTATATTCATGTGGAGTATTAAAATTTTCAGCATTTTCTTATACGCTCGGTGGTTGCATCCATTGAATCTACTTTAAGATAGGAATGTCCACTCTTCATAAATTTTAAATCAAAACTTTTTAAATGAACACATTCTATTTATACCATACAATAAACAGGCTGCTTATGTATTGGTTTTTGTTGAACCCCACATGTGTCAGCATACGAAATGTCACTTGACCCTTTTTTTTTTTTTTTTTTGGATGTGTTTCGTCTCACAGATAGCAGTAAACATCTTTATTTGAATCAAATATTGTGAAGTTTAAATGTGAACAATGATAACTTTCGTTTGTAAAAAATCTGGCATTCCCCAGCTGCGGTGAGATAAGGATGGATTGCTTATAATTCAATATATCAATAAATCAGTGATAGTTCTATGTTTTCTGGATCTGCTTTTCCTTTTTTCGATTCCATATGAGAAAAACTGTCAATGAGCTGGGGTGGTGGTCTTCCATCAACGGCAATAAATTCTCCAATTGAACTTTGTTCTTTTAATGCCAATGAAACAATTTTTGTGTGATATTGAAAGTTCCGAAGAAAGATTTCTGGCAAACCCGTTTTAACTTGCCTTCTAAAAATTTTTCTAAATCATCAAACTTGTGATAATCTTTATTAGGAGTAGCTTCTTCCCCAAGCTAGCAAGGTATCTCCGTCCAATTTAGTTGTAACCAAAGAAACTAATATATGTGCCAAAGAAGAAACTGGCAAATTAAATCCATTTAAAACCCTTACATTTTTCCTAATATTGTTAAATAACTCCCTAAAACCTTTGGCAGAAGGCTGTTCCAATTTACAAAGCTAAAATTAACAAGAAATATGATGTTGTATTAATAATTTGTTATTGTTTATATGTATCACATAATAGATCCCATGCCTGACTAATTTTGTTCCAAAATAGTAATAGAATTTAAGGGGCTGGTGTTGGTGTAGTGGTTATGAGCATGGGCTTGTAAGTGAGAGGACCCCAGTTCGAGTCCCGCGTATAATTGCTAAATTTTATATTGGTATAGAAAATTTTAACAGTAAAGTAAGTGCTTCCGCCTCCGTCCACGACACCTAATTTGGTAGTTGGACGTTAAACCCGCCTGAAAAAATTGGCATTACTTAGAATTACCTAGAATTTAGTAATTCTGCTGGCTCTCCTTCTAAACTTCCAACTAAATAATGATGTACATTACTCAAACTTGGTTCATTATGAATAAGTGATTTTAAAAAGTGTCATAATAGGTTACCCAATATCCATTAAATCTTGGTTAATTAATAGAAGGCAGTTTTACACATAACTTCACTTTATATACAAATGTGCTCTCCTCAGAAACATCATTAATCTCTAATGTTTCAAAATTTTCTATTAGTGCATTTTCATTAGTGATTTCATTTCAAAAAAAAAAACCTAACCTCAAATTCTCCGCTCTCAACCTCTTGTTGCTTTAGAAATTCCATATTTTCTTCAAAAGATTTCATTTTGAAACAATTCCAAAATTTATCCCAAATACTATTTAGTGAACGTAATCTAATCTCTAATGCTATTTTTTGTCCTGATTGAAGAATAAAATCTTCAATAAAATTATTTATCCGTGTTAATGAACCTTTAATTGTTCCTCTCTTGTGTATTAACTTACCTTAATGTTTGTTGATCTTTTGAACACTTTTCTATTGAAACCACATCTGTAGGCATTTTATTTTATATTATTTTTTTGTGCAGCTAGAGACGATCCAAACAAATAATGAATAAAAGAAATAAGGAATAAAGAATTTCTTACTGAGCTGAAACCGATTACAAATACCTGAAAGAAATTTTTTTTTTCGATTCTTAAGTATTTATTATTTTTTCCTCTTTCCAGAAATGTCCAAATATATGTATCTCGCCGATGCCTCCAAAAAAATGTAGCTGAATGAGTGTGTCTTTTGGCTAACTTGTGTACTACTACAGTTTAAGGTTAATAATAAATTGCAAGTTAATAATAGAAAATATTTATATTTTTGCTTCGAAATCGTACACCCCGAATCACCTTTTTTTACTAGTTTTACATACATGTGTTGGCCCACCATTACCAATAAAACAACACAAAATTTCCCAATATGGCCTCTTCCTACATAAGTACAAAACGTTTCTCCCCACCTTGAAAATTATTTCAAAATTAAATATATAAATATAAATAAAAAGAAAATATACAATCACTAAATAATATCCATAAACAATTATCAGTAATTGGACACAATTTAACTACTGGTCTTCTGCAAGTGGTACTTGAAGCTGTAGAAACTATACGTCCGTCAAGTTGGACTGGCCACCATCGAATTTTAAAAAGATTTTTTGCACATCGTTAGTGCCGCGTTTGTGCCGGCGATCTGCAAAATTTCAGCGTTTGTGCCGTATGATTAGCAGAGTTATTAAAGAAAGAATGTGGCCAGCCCAACTTGACGTCAAGTTAGACTGGCCACCAATTTCTATTTGACTTTTGAAAATTCTTTTTTTACCAATCGTTAGTGCTGCGTTTGTGCCGGCGATTCACCAAATTCATCGTTTGTGCCGTAAAATTGAAAAAGTTATTAAACAAATAAAGTGGCCAGTCCAACTTGACGTCAAGTTAGACTGGCCACAAAATTTCTATTCACTTTTTTCAACTTTTCTTTTTGCTAATCGTTAGTGCCGCGTTTGTGCCGGCGATCTGCAAAATTTCAGCGTTTGTGCCTTAAAATTGACAAAGATAATAAGAAAAAAAAGTGGCCAGTACAACTTGACGTCAAGTTAGACTGGCCACAAAATTTCTATTCACTTTTTTAAACTTTTCTCTTTTCCAATCGTTAGTGCTGCGTTTGTGCCGGCGATTCACCAAATTTCATCGTTTGTGCCTTAAAATTGACAAAGATAATAAGAAAAAAAAGTGGCCAGTACAACTTGACGTCAAGTTAGACTGGCCACAAAATTTCTATTCACTTTTTTAAACTTTTCTCTTTGCCAATCGTTAGTGCTGCGTTTGTGCCGGCGATTCACCAAATTTCATCGTTTGTGCCATAAAATTGACAAAGATATAAAGAAAAAAATGTGGCCAGTCCAACTTGACGTCAAGTTAGACTGGCCACAAAATTTCTATTCACTTTTTTCAATTTTTCTTTTTACCAATCGTTAGTGCTACATTTGTGCCGGCGATTCACCAAATTTCAACGTTTGTGCCGTAAAATTGACAAAGATGTTGACGAAAAACTGTTCGTCGTACTTGGAAACCGAAGCCCATGGCTGCGGGTAACATTTGAAAGTGTGCCCGTGCTCCATTGACAACCAACGGCCCTTATCAGGGCCACCAACTAAAATGTACTGGCCCTCGATATCTAATCAAAATTCCGGAATTTTTTCTTCGCTAATCTTAAGTGATACATTTGTGCCAGCGATCCACCAAATTTCAGCGTTTGTGCTGCAAAATTGACAAAGTTATTGAGGCGTCAAGTTAGCCTGGCCACAAAATTTCTATTCACTTTTTTAAACTTTTCTCTTTGCCAATCGTTAGTGCTGCGTTTGTGCCGGCGATTCACCAAATTTCATCGTTTGTGCCATAAAATTGACAAAGATATAAAGAAAAAAAAGTGGCCAGTCCAACTTGACGTCAAGTTAGACTGGCCACCAATTTCTATTCACTTTTTTAGACATTTCTCTTTGCCAATCGTTAGTGCTGCGTTTGTGCCGGCGATTCACCAAATTTCAACGTTTGTGCCGTAAAATTGACAAAGATATTGACGAAAAACTGTTCGTCGTACTTGAAAACCAAAGGCCATGGCTGCGAGTAACATTTGAATGTGCGCGTGCTCCACTGACCGCCAACGGCCCTTATCAGGGCCAGCAACTAAAATGTACTGGCCCTCGATTTCTAATCAAAATTCTGGAATTTTTTCTTCGCTATTCTTAAGTGATTCATTTGTGCCAGCGACCCACCAAATTTCAGCGTTTGTGCTGCAAAATTGACAAAGTTATTGAGGCGTCAAGTTAGACTGGCCACCAATTTCTATTCACTTTTTTAAACTTTTCTCTTTGCCAATCGTTAGTGCTGCGTTTGTGCCGGCGATTCACCAAATTTCATCGTTTGTGCCGTAAAATTGACAAAGATATTGACGAAAAACTGTTCGTCGTACTTGAAAACCAAAGGCCATGGCTGCGAGTAACATTTGAATGTGCGCGTGCTCCACTGACCGCCAACGGCCCTTATCAGGGCCAGCAACTAAAATGTACTGGCCCTCGATTTCTAATCAAAATTCTGGAATTTTTTCTTCGCTATTCTTAAGTGATTCATTTGTGCCAGCGACCCACCAAATTTCAGCGTTTGTGCTGCAAAATTGACAAAGTTATTGAGGCGTCAAGTTAGACTGGCCACAAAATTTCTATTCACTTTGTAAACTTTTCTCTTTGCCAATCGTTAGAGCCGCGTTTGTGCCAGTGATTCACTAAATTTCATCGTTCGTGCCATAAAATTGACAAAGATATTAAGAAAAAAAAGTGGCCAGTCCAACTTTATCGCATAACTTTTGAAAATTCTTTTTAACTGACAGGTTAATGTGGAAATAACTTCTAGTAGGATTTGAAATATTAAATGAATCAAAATTTTAGCAAACACAAAGCTTATAAAGAATATCTTATAATAATCAACACATGTTCTTCTCGTATTACGTACTTCATGAATTTTTGAAATCGTTAAGAAAAAAAACTGCTCTATATTGCCAAGTAAATGCAAACGGTACATAATCGCAATTACTAGGGTACTGATGAGTTGCATTAAAGAAACATACAAACCTTTTCATAAAATATTATGACAACAAAATGGTTAAAAATGAATTAATATTTAAATATTAAGAGTATTTTTTCATTTCTCAAATACCTCCTGCAATGTGGAAGTGCAGCTCACAAACAAATCCAAAGTGATATTCTTGCCAACTTTGAGTGTAAATTTTATATTGTAAAACAGTACATAAGTAGAAAATTTTTAGTGCTTTCGGTATTAGAGTTTATTGAGAATAACATAAATAAAATAGATAATAATATTTCTGGAATTTTAAGAAGTTATTAATAAATAATAACTCAGTGTGACCCTTAAGTTCAGCCCATTCGTCATTTTAACATCGAATTATGTAATACCTTATTCTTATTTTCCGTAATAAACATATAGTTAATAAAGTTGGAATTATGGGTAAAACGTCTATGCATTTGAAAAGTTCTTAACTTTTTATAAATAATGTTAAAAAAATTAAAAATTTTGTGAAATGAACACTCGCCCCATGTTATTAGTTGTTCACAAAAGGCATATTGAGGCCATGTCTACGTTATGGTCCGGCCCATCGCTTATGAGCTTGGCAATAGAGCGCAGCCTAACAGACTCGGAGGGTCGGAAGGAAGTGTTAAAAACAAAAAGCCGACTGCTGAGATAAAGCATCTCTAGTGAAGAAGAAAGATGCTTGATCCTCCCCAGGCAAAGACAACCGAGGCTCCTAAACCAAAAAAGCGGCTAAGCCGAAGAAGCCAGCAGCAACAACAAAGGCTGCGCCCAAAAAGAATTAAGTTCCAAAGCAGGTTGTTAAAAAAAAATTGTCAACGGCCCTTTTCAGGGCCACCAACTATTAAACACATTGTACAAGCTTCACAGTCTCATACACAAGCCTTTGCATAAGATCTGTCATTTAAAGTGAGAAAACCAGACAGAAGCCATGTTTCATAAGAAGCTCTTTTGATATTGATGAAAAGTAGAAGTAGGACCACAAATGAACCAGTTTTTTATCAACTCTAAATTTGCATTATGTTTATATGCAGCATTACGGACCCAACTATATATTCTAATTTCAATGAATTTCTCGGAACAACGATTCAAACGAAATTATACATCCCGATATCACGTTTAGTATAAAATTTTAATGACATTCGTTTTTATGGAGAAAACTGTTCAGTATAAATGTATTTCCGATGAACCGATTTTCTTCAAACTCAAAATATTAGTAACATATATAGTCTATTTATTATGAAGAAACAATTATATATAAAAAATTGAAAAAGAACTTGAAAGGAAAATATGACCACCATCGCTCCATCAAATCCCCTTAGATGATAACTAGACCGAAAGAAATGTTTTAAACAGAACCACTAGCAGCGGTTGAAAAAAAATATTTGAAAACACAAAATGGATGTCATTGATATGTACATGAACACAACCATTGCATTTAATTACTTATCAATTTTGCAGAACAACTGCCGAATTGTCAATAAAAACGAAGCACTAGACACACATTTTGCACAGATTATTATCAAAACCTTACAAATCCTTGGAAAAGAATTCCATTTCAACCACTACGTTTACGTAATTAGGCAATTGTGTAGATTTATTAAACTTTGTTCTACTTATGAAATAAGTTCATGCGATAATTAAGTTAGAGTAAGTAACAGGAAAAGTTGATTTTTTAAAATTTACATTTATATATATATATTGAGCAATAATGAATATGCTTTATTGCATTAATTGAAAATTTGCTACATTGATAGCTATTCAATTGCATACATTTACACTAATATAAGTAGTGTTTTAATTGCGTGGTACATATTTCCCCTGAGTAATATCCCTGTTCAAGCACGTTTATTTGTAAAACTCCAAGAATAATGCTATCCTTACTACATGAATTTAGATTTCACTATTTCACTAAATTTATGTCAATATCTTATTTCAGTTTCACATTTAATGTCGCATTATTATATAATATAACAATATAATTCGAATTTGATGATGAAAACAGAAGGTAACATTGAAACTTTATAATAATGGTATCATTATTAATAAATCATGGCATTAGTATTAATATAACCATATAATATTTCCATTAATTACTTTTGTAAAGAAATTAAATTTGATCATTGACAAGCTTAAATAGAGATAGTAGATACACATCAAAACAAAAGTGACAATACATTAGTTAGTAATAGCTTTAACAATGAAAACGCCAGGATAAACAAGGAAACTAAATAAAAATAGTAATCATTAGAACAAACCAAAACAAAAAACCTACTTTGTTTAAAATATACACACATGCACAGTCAAGAATAAATACTTTAATATCAAATTAAATGAAAAATCATTTTGTTTCATCTTATTTATTATTGAATTCTTGCTGTCTAGTTCATTTATTTATTCATTTTTTTATTTACTACATTGAAGCATTACAAGCTTAGTGTAGGGAGTTGGCTTACAAAATTTAAAAATAAAAGTAAATACATTTTTAATATTATAAAATAAAAGCAATAACGGCAAAAATTTAGATCATTTTGGCAACCATTGCAAAACAATTAGCCTACCATTTTAAATAGCTTATAATAGCATTAAGCTTTAGTTCATAAGCAGCATTTACCTCACTTAACAGTTTATATTATTCATTAATCATGGATGAACGCAACATAAATAAAGTTAAATATCTTAAAACAACAAAATTTCGACTGAAGTGAGTAAATTAAATAGTTGTTTTTCTTAGCTAATAGTACATAGAATAGATAACTGAGGTATATATTTTACTCTTAAACAGTCATAAATCGGACAAGTAATAAATAAATGAAATAAGTCTTCATTTTCATAAAGATTACAAAGAGTGCAAAGCTGGTTAGGTTTGGTTAAGTAAGCTATTGGTTTATATTCAATTTTTTTAGAAAAATTACTGCAAGTTCTGAGTTGAAATACTATGCTACTAACATGGAATGGTAGAGAAAATAGTAAATGTTCAGTAGCTGAGAGGAACATAGAGGAAGAGGAAAACTGTACGCCTAAATACACATATTTTTTTGTTACCTCAATTTCAGTATTTTCATAGACAAGTTTTTCTAAAAGAGTTGTACGTCCTCTATGAAATTTTATAATTTTAGTTTTAGCGGGATTTACTTTTAGGGAATTAAGATGACAATATTCCTCCAGTGCCTTTAACTTTCTTTTCATGTCAACATAAGAGTCGGACAAATTAATTAGATCGTCCGCATATAAGGGAACCAATAATTCGTTAAGGCCATCTATATTCAGACCAGAAATACCCTCCGTTTCCATAAAAAATTTTTCTAAATCCGATATAAACAAGATGAACAGGAAAGGGGAGAGAATTTCCCAATGGAAAACCACTTCTGTCGTTAAAATATCAGAGGATACATTAGATCCTACTCTTACATTTAAAACAGCGTTATCATAAAAATGTTTTAAAATTCTGATAATTTTAGGGCACTATCGCATTTCAAACAGTTTAGTCCAATGTTTAACAGAATCAAAGCAAGGTCTAGTTTATTTATGCATTTCTGAAATTCTCTGAAATATTGTGATATTAGCGTGCTACCTTCCAAGGGCACTCCACTTCTCTCTTATCCAAATATTTTACATGTATATATTACACTTTGTGAATTATTTCCATTGCACGGACAGTTTGGAGATTTCATTCGTTTAAATCTATTCATTCATGTTTTCCCTTTAAGCCTCGAAAATATTGTGGTAAAGAATTGCCTACTAAGTGCTCCTTGTTTACTTTTTCTTCATTGCTTTTCTTATGTCACTTTTGCTTGCACTCTTGCCCTGCCTTCAATCCCTTTTTCAGGATTAATAAATACTTCTTAGTATGTTGAGTATTTTGGAAGTCAATATCTTAGTGACACTCCTCCAGTCGCTACTCTTATATTCTTTTTTTTTTTTCTTCGTAATAACTTTCTTCATTGTCTTTTGCCAAAAATGTGTCCATAATACTTGAAAGACTTTCTTTCATTTCCATCTGAATTTATTAGAGTTGTTAGGTAACTAGCTGCTTTCTACTTTATGCTACAATTTATGCCTCGTATTCCATAGTATAAGTTGCAATATAATAAATTTTATATGTAATTATAGTAAGATATATGTGAATTGTTTTGTTATATGTAAATTATTATGTTTTAATATAATAAGTTTTATATCGTTTTAATCATAACTTTTGTACATCATACGTTAATTGTGAGATTTAAATCACATTTAAGCTACAGTATCCTTTTCAGGAATTTAATTTTTCATTTGTGATGTCCGGTCAAATATTTTTTTTTTAATTTGTAAATATTCTTCTTATAGAACCTCTCTTATAATAGATTATTGTATGTTCTTTGATGCCGCCTTCTAAAAGCATTACTTTTATTTATTATCCTCAGGTAAAATGGGATTATTGTGTGTTATGATACCGCCTTCTTAGGGCTTCCATTGCTTTTCTTAGAACAGATAATTCGTACTTTAATCATGGAAACAGTCAATAGTGATCCCTTTCATCTGGAGATCATTGGGCGTTCTGTGCACCTGCCCCTGTTTTATACAAAGAAAGGAATTCCAAATTACAAAGGACTTGGCCAAATTTACCGTTCTGTTATTTAGGACAGTCCCTATCACCACTAAAAATTTATTTTTAATCTAAGATTTCTATTTCCAAAACTTTTCAAAGATTGTTCTTGGACATTGTGGATACTTCACTTTCAATTTTGATTAATGAAAGGTTAACATGTCTATTTCCTTATATTTACAGCACTGAAAAGGAGGAAGGTGATTAAAATGGTTTTACTGGGTAATTAACTGCTAATCTCGTTTTAAAATTAATTTTGATATCGGCTTAGAATCTATATTTGACGTTGTTTTTAATCCCACATTAATAATACATTATACATTTAATAATATAAAAATGTTAAAAAATAGAACAAATACCGCTATTTTCAATTGTAGTACTTTCTAACTTATAGTTTTTTGTACTAATACTTTTTACTGATGTTTTTAAACTTTTTACACTAATTTGGATGCAATAGAAATTTTTCACAGAATTTAAACAGAACTTACGTTTGCCTCCAGCGATAATTTTTTTTTTTACTCAACTTGAGTTTAACTAATTTTTTATTTATTTATTACTGCTTACAAAGTTATAAATTTCGAGCAGAGAGTTGGCATTATATAAATTTATTACTAATACAAAACTAGATCAAGAAATTAAATATTAAATGAAAGTATAAATCCAAATAAATAAAAGTAATTGAAATAATTACAAATTAAACAAAAAGATAGACAAAATATTTAAAATATATATAAAAAAATTATTGGCAAACTTGATAGTCATTGCTCTTAAATATAAAGAAATGTAATAATTAGTAATAATGGTAAGAAAAATACAAAAAAAAAATCATTTTGGGAATACGGTCTACCTGTTTAATGACAACTGACTTCAATTATTTCTAGTCAACCGGAAACTAGTAAATTTACTTCTAACATAAATGTGTCTTAGTTTTAAGGCCAAAAAAAAATTTCTCAAAATAGTTAAAAATTAATTACTCCTTTAATTTTCTTATTCTCAGACTGTTAACAACGAAATAGATAGATAGAATTCAACTTATTTATATCCTCCACAATTAACAGATCTTCCAGAAGATCAGAGTTAGAACTATTTGACAGAATATATTGAGATAAAAATTTTCTTCTTTCTTCTGTTAGTGAAGGACACACAAATAGCATATGTTGCAAACTGTCTCTATCATTTCCGCACAATTTACATTGCATACCTGTTGCGAATGTGGACCTCTCCCAACCAATTTTTATTGAAAAATATTTCATGCTGAGCACTCCCAGCTTATCAATAGCACAATTAATATTCAGATACTTCTCTCCAAAAATTTAGAGAACAAATTCTCTTGTACCAGATATTGTAGGAGGAGTTCAAAACAAACTCTATATCACAGGATATTAAATGGTTTGGATAAGCTTTAATTAAAGAACCTTATAAAGTGAAAAAAAAAAACATTATTGAAAAAAAACCATTTCATAACTTTCTTTATCCGGTTCTTCAATGTTGTAAATTAGTAAGTTATAGTCTCTTTCTCTACTTCTTAGAAGCCTTATCTCTGCTTCTTCCTTGACCAATTTCTCTTTAAGCTCTTTTTTTTCAATGTTGAATCCCTCTAATTCTGATGTTAACTTATCAATTTTAACATTGATAGAGGTAAAAGACTTTTTCATTCCTAACACCTCTTGAGTATTTAAATCAACTTTATTTTTTATCTCTATTAATAATTGTTTAAATTCGTCCATATTAAATCTAGGTTGATCAGTATTAGGCATATTTTAAAATTACCATATAATTAATTAAATTTTGCGAAAAAAACAACAAAAAAATCAAAAAATACAATCAATGTTAGAAAAGGCGCAGATACTAATAGCAGCCTCTATATTAATAACACTGTATTAGAAAGATCAAGAGTTAAACTAATTTTAACTCAATTTGATCCACGTTTTTTGCAAATAAATTGAACCTTCAAATCGCCTTGATATAAATGTCTAAATAAGAATGAGCTACTGTTGGAATTATAACAGCCGTGTTATATTATAATTAATACACTAGCCACTAATGGACTAGGTAAAGGATGCTTAATGAAAAGAAAAAACTGTTGCTAAACACTGACAAGGGCATCCCTTACTGTAATTTTGGTAGTGATTAGCGAAAAATTTTCTTTATACATTCTTTTCTTCACTAAACGTCAATTGGCTTCAATTTATAAAAGCGGTTTAATAAAACCACACTTTACAGAGAAACATTATAACACCACTTCAAAACCACATCGAATCAGTTCTTAAATCAATGGACTTATGAGAGCGTCTGTGAACAAAATCAAAGAAAGTAACAATTCGCCGTCACAAACGCAGCATTAAAATTTCTCTGAAACTCCATTAGAAACATGAATCACATAAGATTAGAGAAGAAAAAATTCCAGAATTTTGATTAGAAATCGAGGGCCAGTACATTTTAGTTGCTGGCCCTGATAAGGGCCGTTGGCGGTCAGTGGAGCACGCGCACATTCAAATGTTACTCGCAGCCATGGCCTTTGGTTTTCAAGTACGACGAACAGTTTTTCGTCAATATCTTTGTCAATTTTACGGCACAAACGTTGAAATTTGGTGAATCGCCGGCACAAACGCAGCACTAACGATTGGCAAAGAGAAAAGTTTAAAAAAGTGAATAGAAATTGGTGGCCAGTCTAACTTGACGTCAAGTTGGACTGGCCACTTTTTTTTCTTTATATCTTTGTCAATTTTATGGCACAAACGATGAAATTTGGTGAATCGCCGGCACAAACGCAGCACTAACGATTGGCAAAGAGAAAAGTTTAAAAAAGTGAATAGAAATTGGTGGCCAGTCTAACTTGACGCCTCAATAACTTTGTCAATTTTGCAGCACAAACGCTGAAATTTGGTGGGTCGCTGGCACAAATGAAACACTTAAGAATAGCGAAGAAAAAATTCCAGAATTTTGATTAGAAATCGAGGGCCAGTACATTTTAGTTGCTGGCCCTGATAAGGGCCGTTGGCGGTCAGTGGAGCACGCGCACATTCAAATGTTACTCGCAGCCATGGCCTTTGGTTTCAAGTACGACGAACAGTTTTTCGTCAATAACTTTGTCAATTTTACGGCACAAACGTTGAAATTTGGTGAATCGCCGGCACAAACGCAGCACTAACGATTGGCAAAGAGAAAAGTTTAAAAAAGTGAATAGAAATTGGTGGCAAAAAGCCTAACTTTGTCAATACGCTGAAATTTGGTGGGTCGCTGGCACAAATGAATCACTTAAGAATAGCGAAGAAAAAATCCCAGAATTTTGATTAGAAATCGAGGGCCAGTACATTTTAGTTGCTGGCCCTGATAAGGGCCGTTGGCGGTCAGTGGAGCACGCGCACATTCAAATGTTACTCGCAGCCATGGCCTTTGGTTTTCAAGTACGACGAACAGTTTTTCGTCAATATCTTTGTCAATTTTACGGCACAAACGATGAAATTTGGTGAATCGCCGGCACAAACGCAGCACTAACGATTGGCAAAGAGAAAAGTTTAAAAAAGTGAATAGAAATTTTGTGGCCAGTCTAACTTGACGTCAAGTTGTACTGGCCACTTTTTTTTCTTATTATCTTTGTCAATTTTAAGGCACAAACGATGAAATTTGGTGAATCGCCGGCACAAACGCAGCACTAACGATTAGCAAAAAGAAAAGTTGAAAAAAGTGAATAGAAATTTTGTGGCCAGTCTAACTTGACGTCAAGTTGGACTGGCCACTTTATTTGTTTAATAACTTTTTCAATTTTACGGCACAAACGATGAAATTTGGTGAATCGCCGGCACAAACGCAGCACTAACGATTGGTAAAAAAAGAATTTTCAAAAGTCAAATAGAAATTGGTGGCCAGTCTAACTTGACGTCAAGTTGGGCTGGCCACATTCTTTCTTTAATAACTCTGCTAATTATACGGCACAAACGCTGAAATTTTGCAGATCGCCGGCACAAACGCGGCACTAACGATGTGCAAAAAATCTTTTAAAAATTCGATGGTGGCCAGTCCAACTTGACGGACGTAAAATGTGATGTGAAACTCGACTTTCCGTTATTGTAGTTTACCTTGTTATAATTGGCAAATTTTCTTCAAACTTATAATTTTATTTACTAATGTTTAGTTAACTTTTATATTATATCGGTGGAATATTTAAATTTAATATAACGACACTTTTGAGACAAGAATGATCTTCCAACTCCCCCACAACCTTCAAAATCAATTTAGTCGTAAAAATTTGACAAACAAAAGTGATAGGTAGAAAGTTACTATACATGTTAAATGAAACTCCTTGTATCTTTGTGGAGAACGTCGCAGAAAAGTGGATAAACCCTTCAGTAAAGTTGCACTTCTGATCAACCGATTTTCATCCAACTCATAATTTTGGCAGCACAATTTGTAATTCTCATTCATTTTTCATAGATGATAGAATCGTATGTGAAAATGGCACTTTAGATGAAACATCTCATTTCTATCCCAAAAAGCCCTGAAATGAATTTTCCCGGAAAAATGTTTCGAATAAGAGCCTTTTTGAGAAAACTGGGGAAAAAACTAAAAATCTGTTTAATAAAGTGGAACATCTGATTTTGACGAAAAACTTATTTGTTTTATGGTAAACTGGTAGCACTTTCAATTTTGAACATTCTGCAATTTTTTTCGTTACGTAATCACAAAACCACTTTTTCGAGCTTTTTACGTTCTTTTGGGGATAATGCACCACTACCTGGAAGATCTGTTATGCTCCCAGGAGCCTTCTCAGTGCACTACTGACCTCCGGGCAGTATTCTCTAGCTACAGACAGCATGAATTGTATAGGCTTCTAAGAGAAACTCTAAAGAAACTCACATTACGTCATAAAGTATAAGTGGTTACAGTTCGCACCTTATTAAATTAAACATCATTTAGAACTACTTAAGCAGGAAAAAGAGTGATTTCATGGCGAAAACATTTTTTGTTTTAATTTCAAAAATAGATTTTCACACTGCGTCACTAAAGCATTCAAGCGATATTAAACAAAAAGAGCACTTTCAGTAATCCAGAGCAAAGAATTCTGTAATATTTAATTTAATCCCTCATTAAGGAGTGCGCACTGCTAGCGTTCACAAAGCTGCAAGTATTTTTATCTTAGTGTTTATTTATTTTATTAATAATTAACTTAAATAAAAATGAGATGTAAAAAAAAATGTTTTTATTCTTTCTTTTTTTTCTTGTTTAGAGGCATGGTTGTTCAGTACATAAGAGCAGTTGTTCTCACTGTTTCTGTGATTGCCGTGATTGCTACATTATTAAAAAGAAGGGCAAACGCTCACAGAGAAACGGCGCATTCTTATGGGCCTAGGTTCGTACAGTAATAAGTTTTCATTAAAATTATATTTCAAATATCATCATCAGTCAGCCTTATAATAGAACATAAAAACAATCAGCATATTTTTAGCATAAATCTGTTGTTCTATTATTTCGTCCTCACCTATTATTAAGTCTGATGTAAAAAAAATCATTTGATGAAGTTAACTCTTTGCCTTAAACATTCAATGAATTTTAGTTAGTTATATCTATATATCATTCGATTAATTACAGCAAAATGGAAATCTTAATAGTTTCGTATTATATGATAATAATTTTATTTAGTAAAAATGCACTTTCGGTCAGACGATTATTTTTGTGGCAAATCCAGAATTTTAGGAACATATTTAATTCGAATTAATATTACCAATATGAAGGAATCGTGTAATAAACTAAAATTGCACTTTAGAGGAAAACATAACTACAAAAAGCCCCCTTAAATGAATTTTCCTGAGAATCTCACAAATAAAAGTTGTACCCTTAGTATGTGATGTTGATATATCAAGTTTAAAGAAAATCGTTGCAACCATTTGAGAGAAAAATCACAAAAAACTGAAATATCTATTCAGTAAAGTGGTACCTTTTGAATTTTGACAGGTAACATCTGTCTTGTCGTATCCCATGATGATTACAAACCAAACGGAATGTCAAGTTTGAATTTTCTGCGATTTTTTAGTTTTGAGCTATCTGTTCACATACATTCACACATAGGACACAAGATACAATACAAACCATTTTGTAATAATACTTCTTTGGATTCAGGGGATCTCAAACTTGATATAGACAATTGACACGGTCAATATTTCCTCATACAAAGAGAAAAAGATAGAAATAGCTTTTTAAACTACATTTTTTTAAACTGAATGTTTACTTGGTTGGTTAAACAATTTGATTTAATAATATCTGTTTAATTTCAGGCAGAATGAAGATAGAAGTGAAAATATGAGGTATGTGTTTGGTAAAAAGAACAAAAATTATGTTTTCATTTTGTTTATGATTTTGTTAATTCAATCCATTTAGGTTGAGTTGATAACTCTGTTGCATTATCTTTTTTTGCAGATATTTTATAATATAACAACCAACAGCGTATTTTAGCATTCACATCTGCTATTAGACTATTATTTCATCCTTAACTACTATTAAACCTGGTTGTAAAAATTCATTTTACGAAGATAAACTCTTTGCCATCAACATTTAACGTGCAATCTTTAGTTTGTCATATTATATGCATAATAGGGTTACCATACAACCTCTTTTTCCCGGCCATGCCCTCTTTTCGAAGTCAAAAAAAGGATCCGGACGGATTTTATAAAAAATTTATTTTTTTGCCTCCAAGGAAAAAATGCACTTTTGAAACACGAAGACTCACGCTGCACCTACCAAATCTTCAAAGTGCATTATCGCTGCTATAGCCTCAACTGCATTGGCGCTAATATCGATTAATCGATCTTTGTCTTATTAAATTTAGTTTTTTTTAGTTGGCAAAACTAACAGGAAGTTATCCCCTGCAGGAGGGAATCCTCTACTTCTGCTGTTTAAGTTCATTTTAGTCATTTGCTTCTGCAATGTTGGGGGTAGAGGTTGATGTTACGTTCTTTTAGACAGTGGTTTGACTTTTGCATCAGATTAAGTTTTTATTAAAGTTATTTATGATATAGATTTCAGTTTAAAATGCCGAAAAGTAAGTCTGTATTAATGAATTGCTTATTTAGAAGTCAAATGGTTTAAAAAAGGAGGAAACGAAAACGAGGCAGAACAGACAGAAACGAATTCTAGGTTTGCCCTACTGTATATATCATATCATTCGAATAATTGCAGGCGAAATGAGGGAACAAGGAAAATGGAAATCTTAATAGTGATAATATAATATGATAATAATTTTAATATTAAATTAAGAAGCTTTAAAAATTTTATCTTATTCCGAATTGTGTAAAGAAATAGTTCCCACTTAAATTTATCTCTCGTACAATGAAGAATTATTGCAATCGGTCAACATTCAAGGTTTGCATTCCACAGAAATAACAAATTTCATTTTTTCA
Source organism: Triatoma infestans (assembly GCA_011037195.1). Taxonomy (NCBI): domain Eukaryota; kingdom Metazoa; phylum Arthropoda; class Insecta; order Hemiptera; family Reduviidae; genus Triatoma; species Triatoma infestans. Next base: position 42,206 of record JAAEAF010014351.1, read on the forward strand.
GAGAATGATATTTTGAAATTGGTTGTTCAAATATCACAAGGGATAAACCATGCGAATGTATTTGATGGAAGTCTGTCAAACTGAAAAACTATTTTATGTATCGGGTATTTCATGTTTACGATTTTTTTTCTTTCTCTTACTAGTGTAAGTGAATGTAAAAGTTTTGATTAAAAAAGAAATTTCAATGAGTATGATCGAATTAAGTGATAGACAAAACATAATTGCTGGTTTTGATGGATTGGCATTTTTTTCCGTTTATGTTCGAAAGTGCAATTTTCAGTTTATCTCAATTATGGGCCCTGTGATTTTTTTTTTTTTGAGGTTCTGACTTCAGTTCGACTGTCATTCCGATATTGGTTCGACAATTTATTTTATATTTTAGACCAACTTAAGTTTTAAGGGAAATTCCTAATGAAGAAAAAATTGGCAGTTTTACAGTTTTAATTAAAGTCGTTTGACAAAACATATTTTCCGAAAATGGTCACAGATTTGGTTAAATTGGTAATGTTTGCATTATGGTACAAACCACTCGATTTAATCAATATTTTCATTTTCTATCATATAACTTTCGCCACTCTACAACATAGATAATTAATTCTGGGATGGAGCAAAATTTCTTTTGGAAATGTGGAAGTTTTTTTTAATATATGGAAAAAACTAATTCTCTCTGATCTTGTGGGACTCACAATCACAAAAAGCAGCCCCGTCGTCGGAGAACCTGATCTAGAAACGTTGAATGTGGAAGTAAACAAGTATATCTAAGAGATTTAGAATGAATGGTATAACGCAGCATTTACAAATAGGAACAATAAAATCGGGTGTAGAACACTCACATGACTTTCTCTTACTGCAGTTTACACAGATACAAATGACTTATTTTCTTCAAACATTTTATTCTTCCTAGTTGTTTAGTTGTCTTCAGTTTTATTTAATTGGGTAATCTGAACTTAATAAAACCACCTTTTTAAGGCAAGTATTCGTTACTCCTCCCCTAAAACGAACTTTCTCAGAAAAATGTCTCAAACAAAAGTCATATTAGTATTCAAATTTAATGAAATCCATCGCTTTTTTTATACATATAAGAAAATCTCAGAAACTGAAAAAATGGTTAGTAAAAATGCACTTTCGGTCAGACGATTTTTTGTGTGGCAAATCCAGAATTTTAGGAACATATTTAATTCGAATTAATATTACCAATATGAAGGAATCGTGTATAAACTAAAATTGCACTTTAGAGGAAAACATAACTACAAAAAGCCCCCTTAAATGAATTTTCCTGAGAATGTCACATATAAAAGTTGTACCCTTAGTATGTGATGTTGATATATCAAGTTTAAAGAAAATCGTTGCAACCATTTGAGAGAAAAATCACAAAAAACTGAAATATCTATTCAGTAAAGTGGTACCTTTTGAATTTTGACAGGTAACATCTGTCTTGTCGTATCCCATGATGATTACAAACCAAACGGAATGTCAAGTTTGAATTTTCTGCGATTTTTTAGTTTTGAGCTATCTGTTCACATACATTCACACATAGGACACAAGATACAATACAAACCATTTTGTAATAATACTTCTTTGGATTCAGGGGATCTCAAACTTGATATAGACAATTGACACGGTCAATATTTCCTCATACAAAGAGTAAAAGATAAAAATAGCTTTTTAAACTGAATGTTTACTTGGTTAAACAATTTGATTTAATAATATCTGTTTAATTCCAGACAGAATGAAGAAAGAAGTGAAAGTATGAGGTATGTGTTTGGTAAAAAAAGCAAAAATTATGTTTTCATTTTGTTTATGATTTTGTTGATTCAATCCATTTAAGTTGAGTTGATAACTCTGTTGCATTATCTCTTTGGCAAATATTTTAATAAAATGTTATTGAAATCATTACGCTTGTATGATGATGGATGTAGTTATGGTAGAAGGCTATATCGCTAAAAAAGTCACTGCGACTTATTATCCATTGTTACTTCTTTGTGTTTGCAGTGTTTTAACCGTATTTGTAGGACAATAAGAAAAAATTAAGAGTGAGTGCTGATGAGCTAGATAAATTTGCCTTTTTAGGCTATGCTAAAATCCAGATAATTGCAAACATAACCTACCTTTTGCAATCCCGAAGTTTTTGCATGTATACGTAATATTTATAATAATTTATTATTATTAGTTGTATAAATAATAGTAAGTTTCATATACTATTTCGATTTTAAATTTCAGCAATATATATTGTATTGTATGTGAAGAATCTTTAAATTCTGACGAACAGGAAAAAATCACATTAAATCTTTGTAGACATACATTCCATAAAATTTGTTTACAAAGTTACCAGCTTGCGAGATCTCTGGTGAGTTTCATATGTTTTCATTAATTATGAACTTGTTTTTCGATCATTTGGATTGATATTTTGAATTAATTAAATATACCATTTTTGGCTAGTCAGTAATAGCCCCCCCCCGTTTCCTCTTCATATTTATCCGTATTCGGATGAAATATTAACGTAGAATACGTTTTTTGGGAGCAACTATTTATATAATATATAATAATATCATATTATATTTCAATTATACGATACGAAAATACAACAATTTTGGAGAGAGCATCAGGGTGGGTGGTTGTACAGTTCATAGCCTTATCAACATCCATAAAACATTTTTATATCTGTCGTTCAGTTCCCACAATTCCATAAAAATATCATTTTGCTCACTTGTTTAATCATAATAATATATAATTTATTAAAATAATCGTATATAAGTAATGAAAAAAATAATGTTTATTTAATCAAACACGAATAAGCTCTCTCTTAACTTTAGACATGATTTGACAATATCATATCTGATCACAAATTTAAAAAATCCCGTTATAAAATTTTTATTATTTTATATATATAAAAGCATAGAAATAAAATATAATTGAATTTTACGATTTAATTGAAATGAATATCTCTGTTACAGGACCACGATAATCCAAACGTTTGCCCTGTTGTAACTTGTAGGACATCTTTCGTTTTATAATCAATATTTTTATAATCGTGTATATCTTCGATATGTAAGAAGTTTCATTTGATAATAAAGGAGTTGGTCCATAAAAATCGTTGTTTAAATTGAACGATTGTCCAGGTTGATATGTAATATTAAAATTTAAAAAAATAAATTCTAAATTTTGTTTACACTTGGACACTTTAGTCACAGTATTTTAATTGAGCAATTTATTTTTATTGAATTCTTTCTTTAACATTATTTAAATTATTTACATGTTTACAAAATGTAAACACTTAATTTCCAAAATTGGCATATATTTTAACGTAGAATACGTTTTTTTTTGGAGGCACCTATTTAGTAAATTCTATGCATGTTGCAATCGTCATGACAGATACCATTTGAATTGGGAAATAATAGGTGCGAACTGACATTTTGAAACATTCATATTAGTTTTGATCTCTTTATTAAACAAAAATAGCTGCTATATTTGCAACAAAAGTTGCAATTGAGATCAGATGAGTTCTCATTAAATTAAATTATGAGATCCGATATCTGACTGGCGATTTTAGACAGAGAAATAGTTTTTTTTTTTGGTTGTAAGAAAAAAAAAAAACTTGAACTATCACATACTTTCTCTTAATTCATTTCTCATATTAGAAGTGATAATTTGTCTTCAGAATAATAATAGTGTTCAGTGTGTTCATTTAAAGATAAGTCCCTCGAAAAAAAGTGAAAGAACTAAGATATTTACTAAGTTGAGAATGTTTGAAGGAAATCGTGGAGGCAAATGCCATTTGACGGATTTTGAGAATAGTTCGGATTCTGTGGTTCACTCTATACAGTCCATGCTGTGTCATACTCAAAGTAGAGTAAATATGAAAACCTTTTCCAGTGAAATCCGGCCGAAATTTTTTTTTTTTTATAGTGTCTTTACAGTAAGAGAAAGTAAAATAGTTGCACACGAAATATTAAAACGCTGTTAACATCTATAAAAAATATTTATTTGTCTTTTTACTTTGTCCAATTTTTTGAAATGAGCAGATTTTTTAAATTAAAATTATTGTTTTGTAATACAACTAAAGGAAAGGATTTTGAGTTTCGGTCTTTTTTTAACCAAAAATAAAAAAAACTTAAATTTTTGCCAACGTTTCGACAAATATATTGTCTTTTTCAAGGCATAAAAAATAAAAAATATAAAAACTAATAAAAAATCTTTAAAACATATCCAACTTAAAAACTTATGTAAAATTTAGAACTAAAAAGTTGAGAACATCTCAACAACACAGAGAAAAGGGTTGTTGAGGTGTTCTCAACAACCACACAGTACTACTACTTAGTACAAAGCCACTGCCGATCAGCAGGAGTGGGGGATTCCTCCACCACCACGCTTTGTATAATAATAGGAAATATTATTTTATTAACAATTTTAAATTGTTTATAAAAGTGCGAACAGAAGCATTTATTACTTATTTAACTTATATTAAAAAAAGGAAGAGACCCTAGTCGTATTAGATATTTTGGTTATCAAGTTTTATGTATTATTTTCAATTTATTATCATTTTATCTATATATATTGTTTTACAATTTGTGAGAGGTAGGTGTGCGTGTTGTTTCGGTTACAATAAGTTTATATTTTAATATTATTACTTTCTCTTATTTTTTTTTATGTAATTATATAAACCAAATATGTGGTTATTATGGTGGGTGAGTGTAGCGTGCAGATTGGCTGGTAGTGGACAGTTAGCGGCGATTATGGCATTCCGTAACTTATCTCTCCCTTTCACATATTTGTCACAAGCTAATATAATGTGATTGGCATCAGGTAAATCTGGTGAAGAGCAAGAGTACAAAAATACTGGGATTCTATGGTGATACCCATGCGCGCTGAGTGATTAGGAGAATAGTTGTGATTGGAACGTAGCCTGCAAATTGTGGTGTAAAAGTGTCTGTTCTCATTATAATGGTGGAACCATGGTTTGCTAAAGATATCTGGTTGTATGGCTGTGTAAAATAATCGTTTACTGACTTTATATTCGTCATATATTTTCCACACTCCAAATAACACATAGATTTCATGTGATTCTTTATATCTGACGGTAACAATATTTTAATATTTGATTCTTGCAGATTGATAGCCTGTAAACTGCCTGCAATCGCATTCCCCTTTAATCCGGTATGACCTTTAACCCATATTAAATATATGAGGTTTCCGGTGCATAAAACACCATTTAGTGTTTGCAGTATGATCAGTGGGCATGGTAATCAGGTTCCTTTAATTTACTGAGTACACTTCTACTGTCGGACAGTACTATTATAATTATAATAGTCTGTTACAGTGAATGTGCTAACTCTAAGACATTTCTTTTAATTGCTAATAGTACAACTGTATAAACTGAGGCACTACAGTGTAGTTGGGACAGCTCACTGGTGTTATTTTGTGGATTATACACTGTGCAACCAACTCCGTTAGCATCTGTTTATAGGAAGTATGCATTAGGGAATTTGGAATGTAATTTGTCAAGGAATTGTACATTACTATCGAGTTGGGGAGCTGGATGTCGTAATCGTAAAAATCACTGAGGATATAATGCGAGCATTTGGCAGCATGGTTCAGGTCAAAATGAAATTGAGGGTGTATATCAGCTTGCTCTAGGGTTGAAGTGAACTGTGTTAGAGCAGAGAATTGTTCTACCAATACTGGAGTCTTTTTCTTTCTGCCAGAATTTTAAAGTCTGGGCGCAATTTCACTAATCTTCAATACCAAGGGCTCTCGCCTAATATAGATACGATCCGTGAGAAAACGCGCCGCTAGTAAGTTTCTTCTTACATTCAAAGCAGATTCTTTGGCCTCCGCCAATAGTGCATTGGTAGGATTGGAGGTAAGTTCCCCCAGCTTTATATTGAATTCTGTTTATTTTAATTAAACGTGTATTAGCAGCATCTCCATAAAGAAAACAACCGTAATCTATTCTGGATAAAATTAGTTGCCTGTAGGGCATTAATGCCTTTTTACGTCTGCCCCATAATTCAGATGGTTTACACACCTTAAAATGTCGAGTAGTTCTTCATATTTCTTCATGACAAATTCAGTGTGAGCCTTCCATAGAACCGTACTATCTATATACATCCCCAGGGTTTTCATAACATTTCCAGGGTACTAATTGAGGTTGAACTCACGTTCACGTAAGTTTATAGCAATGTGATCTTTTCGTGAGAAAACTATTATATTGCTCTTACTGAATGAAATGGTGAAGCCTAAATTTATGCACCACTCGTTAAAATCAAAGAAGGCTCTGTTCAATAAATTCACTAACTCTTCCAATATTTTATTTTGGGTGTAGACTATGCGTCATCGGCGAATTGAGATATATATGGCTTTGGTCCTAACACTACTCCCAGATTGGCAGTGTAAATATTAAAACAAGATGGGGCTTAATACAGCTCCTTGAGGGAGACCTGTGTAGGTATCTCGTGGACCACATTTTTTGCCACTGTAGCGGACAACTACAGAGCGTGGAGACAACATATAGGTGGTGATCATCCTGCTAATCTAGCGCCGAGAACTATTAATTTATCTATTAAGACTTTAGTGTTTACATTATTAAATGCATCTGTCAAATCTATATTGGTGGCAATTAAAAATTGTTTATTAGTGAAAGATGTTTATATGTACATCTATCACAAAATTAGATAGTGCGTATAATATATTGTGCATTCTTCTGAATGTATTATGCTTCCGTTCTGATATTCTGGTATTATGCAGTTAGATTCCGCCCACCATTCCCACCGGTGCTTTAATTAATCTTTCAAAGGCCTTTCTCAGAAGGATGTCGAAGCATGAGTTACACAGATTCGGATCTTTTTGTGTTAAGAAGTGATATCAGTACAATATTATCCCATTTGAACTTGTTGAATATTTAAACTAAATACTGTTAAATATTTTTAACAATATTTTGTTCGAATTAGCGGCCAGATTCGCAAGCTTGGGGTAGTATTTATATTCTGCGGCAGAGCGCATTGCACACTTACTGTTATTATAATTGTCCATTTTGGACTCCTAACGTAGTTTAAACACTTCTATGTTTTTCCTTCTGGTACTTTCCGCATTCACTATCCCACCAGGGTTTAGGAGGATAAAGAATAAATCTTTAAAATTATTAAATTCACATTTTTTTTTAATTAGATAGTCTTTGGTTATGAAACCTTGTCATTCATACAAGCAAAGCATTGTTTGAAGGATAGAGCACTAAAGAAGATTGCCTTTTATTTTGTAAAAAGAAAAAAAAGAAGAGGTGCTTTTTGCCTTATTCTAACTGTTTAATTTAATAAATATTTATTTTAATAAGAAAAAGTTCTGTATAAAAATAACCTGATTGATACATTTCTGAAAGATATGTTACCTTTATAATAGTGATATAAAATGATCCCGCAAGTTAAGTTCTTTCCCCCAATTATTTTTTTATTCACATGTTTTAGCAGGAAAAATAAAGTGATTTTTTTTTTCTGCCTGAACTTAATGAGGTAAGATGTATTCAATAAGCAAAAATTATCACAGTTTTTTTTTTTTTTTACACTGGTCGGGGAGAAGTAGTTCTACTACATGGTCCAGGATGGCACTGTCTCCCACAATCACGTCGGCATGGTTTACCACAGCAGTGTGGGGTCACTCCATCAATCTGTAGAAATTATAATATATTTGTTATTGGAAACAACAGATTATTATCGACGGTGCTAAATTTTGGAAGGGAAGACTGTAAGACAAAATATAAGATGAAATGAATAAAAAAGCAAGTGCACATGCACGGAGTAGAATAAGCATTCAATGGTAAAGGTTCCACATTCATAAGGAATAAGATATTCCTTTGAATATTTTCGAATCCGGATAAACTTAGGTGTTTATCCATTTAATTAAAAAAAAAAAATCATTATATATATATATCTGTAACAACTGTGAATAAGTGTGTAAGTCGAATTTTGGGCAAAACTGACTAAGTATATCGGGATGTAGGCACTGGGCTCCTGCTCTCTGTGAATAAACGTCTAACTCGAGGGACCAACAGGAAAGACATGAGGGCTCTGTGAATGATCGCACATTTTCAAAATGGTCAAGTCAGAATGATTTGTCGATATACCAATCTAAGTACGGTCATCTTAAAGATGGTAACAACAGTAAATCTAGTTAAGTAATTTTTCAGTTACCTACTCACAAAACACTTGATAGTCGAGTTACCTAGTTATAAACAGCTCTTGAAGGTAATAACAACTGAGTAAAACTAGTTAAGTAATTTTTCACGCTACCCACTCCAAAACACTAGATGTAAGTCGAATTACGAGTTATAAACGTGGTAAATATTGAAGGTGGAGCCAAAGGTTTGAGGGAGTATTCGTACTCACATAGGGTGAAACTTCCCTATGTTTCTCGAGACGGTTATCCGTCGCGGAACCTCATTCTAGCCCATCCAACGCGTCCTCGCCGCTGGCTCCGGAAACATCTGCGCTCCACTTTGTGGAAGCGTGGGTGGCTAAGTTGGAGGGTGAACGCAGACGGTATAGCCTTCGGGCTATTTGGGAACCTAGCACTCCCACGTACCTCAGCTACAATTACAGACTAACAAATGCAGTGGTTTTCCCATTAGGAGTGTGAGTTTGTGAGGATATAATGGTTTTCCCATTAGGAGTGTGAGTTGGTGGAGACTTTTCTGTCCTCTGTTTGGGTCGCCATAATTTATGTGCGGCCTGAATCTCTTTCAGCGAATTCTTTTGCTGCGGAGCCTCCGTGGGAATTCATACTGCATCACTTACACCTAAACGCCTTAACATTATACACTTACATAGTTACAGTCTTACACGCCAGTGGCACGTGCTGGTGCCACCCACATGTTTGCCGTGTGTGGATACCTGTGTCGTGGGGGAGGGAAGTCCTGGTGGTTGAGGATGCAGGTTCTCGCTGGAGGCAAGTTTCCTTGGCGTGCCTTGCAGTCCAACACACCACTTTGGTTCCTGACTCCACTAAACAGGCGGCCAGAGCCTAACCCAGCTCTGGTCAATCGGCTAGCGTAAAGAACGCATGGGTGAGCTCCCGGGTATTGTGGGCCTGGCTCACAATCCCTGGGCGCTATATCTCTAGGGTAGCTCTGGCGCTTCTTCAAAGCGTCCCAAATTGTGAGGCTCCGTGGAGGGTGGAGAGCTCTGGAGATGAATTTTTAATTTTATTTATTATATGTTTTTAATTTTAAATTCGTCAGCCGGGGGCCCCTTAGAGGAGGGGGCCACCGGTGGTGGGGGTAATTCCTCTGTACATCCAGAGTCGGGTGACCAGGGCCTGGATGCACTAATGGGTGGGAATCTGGAAAAATATCCAGAGGCAGGGAAGGCTTGCTTCTGGAGGAGAACGTGTCAGGAGGCAACTTGGTCAAAGGAAAAAGGAGAGATATGTAAGGCAGGTATTTTTATTTTTATTTATTTATTTACATTTATTTATTTGTCTATTTATTTATTTATTTTATTATTATTTATTTATTTATTTTTGTTCCTGCCTGCTATCAAGTTTGTTAGAAGTTCCATTTCTTACATTAGTTGACTTATTACTATGATTGACAGGGTAGAAATGGTTCAGGTTAACTTGCAGCATAGCAAAGATGCAAGGGCTAAGTTATGCCGTTGTATTGCTAAGTTGCATACATATTTTATTTTAATACAAGAACCTTATGCCTTTAAAGGTTTGGTTCGAGGATTGAGTGTGGTTGATGGCAGACTCGTGGCGGATGGCGGGGACATTCCTAGGGCATGTATTTTTGCCAGTCGGAGTGTCGACGCTGTTCTGCTTCGACAGTTCTGCTCTCGGGACTTGGTGGCGGTGAGGGTTGGTCTGGGGGTTGGTGGGCGTCGTCGCGACGTAGTTGTGGCTTCGGCTTACTTCCCCTATGATGGCCCCTCTCCTCCTCCTCAGGAGTTCATGGGTTTGGTTCAGTATTCGGAGACCAATGACATACCTATTATAATAGGATGTGAAGCGAATGCGCATCATGTCGTCTGGGGCAGCAGCGACACCAATGGTAGGGGTCGCGCTCTCATGGATTTCCTGGTGGGCACGCGATTAGAGGTCCTGAATAGGGGTACTGAACCCACTTTTGTTACTAGGATTAGAAGACAGGTTATTGATATTTCCCTTGCTTCTAGGAATTTTAGTGGTCTGATTAAGGATTGGAGGGTGAGTCCTGAGGCTTCCATCTCCGATCACAGGATGATTAGGTTTAGTCTGGGGATTGATCCAATTACCCTGGCTAGTTATAGGAATCCCAGGAGGGCGGATTCGGGTTTATAATCTAGAATTATTGAAGATAAACTGACTATCCAATCAGAAGCCCCTGATGGTATAGAGGAATTGGAAAGGGAGGCTGGTATTCTTCATGAACACATTAGATTCTCATTCGAGGAGTCTTGTCCTCCCAAGGTGGTTAAGGGTAGTAAGAACCCCTGGTGGTCCTCTTCGTTGGAAAAACTAAGGAGACAGGTAAGGGGCTCATACAGGAAGGCTGTCCTTGCTGATTCTTCGGAATCATGGGATAGTTATAACAGTATTAAAAGAGCATATAAATATGCTCTGAGGAGAGCCAAGAGAAATTCCTGGAGATCCTTCTGTGAGGATATAAATTCGTTCCAGGAATCATCTAGATTGGTACGGATTCTTAGTAAGGATAGGGACAGTCAGTTAGGTACCCTACGATACCCTGATGGTTCCTTTACAGGGGGGAAGGGGAGACACTGCAGCTTTTGCTTGATACTCACTTCCCGGATAATATTGGTTTAAATGCTTCTTCGTCTTTGGTGGGTGGAAGGAGATGTGACCTTAGATGAGGTAGTCACACATGATAGAATCAGTTGTGCAGTACAAAGTTTCTCACCTTTCAAGTCTCCTGGACCGGACGGGATTTATCCTTGTCTGTTGCAAAAGGGTGGGGACATGCTGACGAGGGTATTGTTAAGATTGTTTAAAGGATGTTTGATGTTTGGTTATGTACCAACATTATGGAGAGAAGTAAGGGTAGTCTTTATTCCCAAGCCGGGAAGAAACGACTACTCTGACCCCAAGGCATTTAGACCCATTAGTCTTATGTCTTTCCTCTTGAAAACTCTGGAAAGGTTGGTGGATAGGTATATTACTGATGGCCCATTAAGGGATCATCCACTCCATCCTAACGAACATGCTTATATTGTGGGTAAGTCGACAGAGACTGCAATACATTGTCTTGTCGGAAGGATAGAATCTGCTTTGGAAATAAAGGAATATGCCCTAGGGTGTTTCTTTGATGTTGAGGGGGCATTTGACAGAGTATCGTTTGATGCTCTCGAAGATGCCTTGGTTCGAAAAGGTATACATCCCGTCTTAATCAATTGGATAGGTGTCTATCTTAGGAGTAGGGTTATACAGGCATCCCTTGGCGGGCGCACCATGATAGTACAAGCGGGGGGAGGGTGCCCTCAAGGGGATTGTCTCTCACCAAAGTTGTGGTGCGTCGTCATGGATGACCTTTTGGTTAGGATGAATTCATCGGGATTTTATGTGCAAGCATATGCCGATGATGGTGTTATTTTATTGTTAGGACGCTGTTTGTCCACTATTTCGGACCTAATGCAAAGCGCCCTTAACATGGTATATTGTTGGTCACAGGATAGGGGTCTTTCTATTAACCCTACTAAGACCCAGGCAATTCTATTTACTCATAGAAGGAAGATAGTAGGTTTTACACCTCCTAGGCTGTTAGGTACTTCCATACAGGTTAGCAAATCAGTGAAGTTCCTTGGAGTAGTTCTCGATAGTAAATTGAACTGGTCGGAACATGTTAAGACACAACACCAAAAGGCGATAATCTCCTTTTGGCAATGTCGAAGAGTTGTAGGTAAGAATTGGGGGATCACTCCCAAGATGATGTTCTGGATTTATTGCATGGTCATTAAACCTAGATTGGTATATGCGGCTTTGGTGTGGTGGCGTCGCATTGAAACACGATCCGCTAGGCAGCTGTTGGAAGAATCCAACGTTTGGCTTGTCTGGCGGTGACTGGTGCGTTTCGGACCACACCGACCGCATCTATGGAGACTTTGTTAGGGATTCCACCTCTCTTTGTGGAGGTGAAAAACCAGGCAATGAAAGCCTGTTATAGAATTAAACAGGCAGGTTTTTGACAGGGTAAGCGATATGGTCATTCTACCATTTATCGTGAGATGCTTTTAAGGATTCCCATTACAGATTTCCCTTCTGATAGGAATTTGAAGACTTTTGTCTTTGGTCATTCCTACAGGGTTAGGTTGCCTTCTAGGGAAGATTGGTTAACCCTGGGTCCGTCTGGTGTGATTCCGGAGAACTATCTCCGATGCTACACGGACGGTTCCAGGATGGATGGTAGGTCTGGGGCTGCCGTCTATTTTGAGACAGGAGATCATTTGGTAGCGCCTCTTGATGAGTGGGCCACCGTTTTCCAGGCCGAGGTTTATGCAATTCTTTGCTGTATTTTGGATGAGAGGGTGCGTAACACTAATTTAAAAGGTGTTTGTATCTGCTCGGATAGCCAGGCTGCGTTGAAGGCGCTTAATTCATGTGTCTTCACTTCCCGATTGGTGTTGGAATGTTCTAGAAGACTGGAAGATCTTTCTTCATTAAAGGATGTGCTTCTGGTCTGGGTTCCAGGTCATATGGGAATCTTTGGGAATGAGGAGGTGGATAGGTTTGCCAAATTAGGTGCCTCTCTCCCTTTCATTGGTCCAGAGCCTGCTGTTGGTGTGTCTTCTGGCACATGTTTGTCGGGCTTTCAGACGTGGATGACCTCACAGCATTCATCCTTATGGATGAGTGCAGTGGGTTGTCGGCAGTCTAAAATGCTCATTGGGGGCCCAAACGGAGCTTTGAGTAGCGGGGTCCGATGTCTTTCACGGACCTCCCTCAGACATCTGGTTGGATTCCTCACTGGGCATTGTGGTTTAAGGAGACATCTCTATATAATGGGACTCGTGCCTGACCCCTTTTGTAGAGTTTGTGAGACTGAGGAGGAAACACCCATGCATCTGATGACGAATTGTTTGGGTTGTGAGGAGATTAAGCTGTGTCCTTTTAAGATTTTGGTCTGATTTGTTCGGTCTATGGTGAACATAGACCCCTTCTGCGAATAATAATAATAAATATTGAAGGTGGTAACACTGAGTAAATTGGCGGGAAAATGAATTCTCTGCTAAACAAGTTTTTACAATAACTGTAGACGGAGTGGGAGAATAAAAGTGAATTAGAAGTGGTGGGAAAATAAATAATGCAGTCCACGTCAATTTTACGTGGTGTTACTAGTCCTTAAATTATTAATTTTGCGAGAAAATTTATTTAAAAAGTGCCAGATTTCTCTATGCCCATGTCTCGTAGTGCGCAGTTCTTAAAAGATTTAAAAGAAAAAGCTAACAAAAGAAATTCTAGTCGGCCTGATGTCAAAGTCGAAGAATATTTCAATGCTGATAAAGATTTATTAACAGAAGGTAAGCTTAACAATATGTATTATTATGGTAAATTCATTAATTTTTAAAGTTTACGTAATAGTTTTTCTAATACACAAAATAATTTAATAATACTACCTAGTCCCTCTTTTCACACAAAATTAATTATTTCTTTTATTATTAGACCTCTTTTTAAGTTCAAGTGAAGAGACAACGATTCTTTCTCCCTAAAAAGTTCCATTTTCTAGCAAGATTGAAAACACAAAAGGCAATTTACATACAAAAAATATTAGTGAATGATTTTATCGACCAACCAAAAATACACTTTACAAATTAATCAATAATACTGTACATAATTTTCATAGGAAGTTGAACTTGAGGTTTTTATTTTAGATGTTCACGAAAAAATTCTGCAAAACCAAGATTCGACTTTTACAATTTTTGCTCTTGATGATAACTCAGATAAACCCGATTTTTTACCTCCGTCATCATCGTCTTCAGAAGAAACGGAACTGATTGAAGGTCAATTTTGTTAGTGAAATCCTTCTAAGTTTAGAAAAAAATTGTAATTTCTCTATCATTACATAATTATACATTATTTTTAGATGCTAGCATAACTAAGAAACGCAAAGTTTCTGGGATCACAACCAGCAAAAAGGACCAAACCAACACATCATAATTTCGCTGAAGATGGCCAAACTGACCAGGAAAGAGAAGCAAATTCAGCACAACGAAGTGGTAACTCTAACTCTAGTACAATAAATCGTAAAACTGGGAGGACAGGGCATCAAACAGAAAGCTGTAAACAATTGAGAAATTCTGGTCAGGCCTACATGACAGAAAAAGGAAAAATTGTAGAAGCTCGCAAAATGAATCCTTTGAAACCTTGTCGAATGAAGTGTCGATTAGTGCCTTGAAGAAATGTGGCAGCCTGTAAAGAATGTTTTTGCAGTATTTTAGTGGAGACAAAAGGGTTTGTGCGGTTAGTTCTGCATAAAAAACAACAGTTGTTTTTCTGACATAAATTTAGCATTCCAAGTTTAAAGGAAATCATTATTCTTGTTTTTCAAGAAAATTCAAAGAAACCCAAAAACCTACTCTTTAAAGTCGTTCTTCTGGTTGAACAATTGTCTTCAACTCTGGAATTCTACCAATGGTACCAATATATAATATTAGAAATTATTATTCTATCGGTGGTAGAACCATCCACTGAACGGAATTGGTACTTTACAAGATAGCTTAACGCTATTGTTCCCCCCCCCCTCCGAATCAATTTCCCAGGAACATGTTTCAAATTAAAGTGATTGGTATTTATGTATGTATAGATAGATTAAGTTTAATGAAAACTGTAGCCGTTTGTACGAAAATCGCGAAAACATGAAAATAAAGTTGCACTTCCGGTTGAACGATTTTGATGGAAACCTTCATGCTAGATGCGGTGTACCTAAACGAAATACTATATTTATTCTTTTGCGATTTTTCATTTTGAGATACTTTGTTCACACACACAGAGACCACCATTTCGAAAATTTTATACACTCACAATACTTCCTTTTACTAAGAGTCTCTAGTAAAAAGAAGTAAGAAAGAAAAAAGTTAGTTACAATTCTATCGGCTCAAAAGAGGACAACCAATCCCTGCGTTAGCCAAATCTTCTCTGGGACCATATATCTACTCCAAGAACAGAATAACAACTATCGGGTCTAGAACAACAAACCAAATCCGGACTTAGTGGCTAACTTACTCGCTTTTGTTGCGAGAAATCAGAGTTAATTCTCGATGACTCACAACTATGTTATCAACCAAAAAAGGGAAGCTACATAGAGCCTGTAGCGAATTGATACGCTGAAGGCCAGAAGCCTTCCTACCATATTTATTCAATGTTATGAATCTAATTTTATTAATGTAGTACCTATCAAGATTAGCCACAGACATTACTTTTAAAAATGTACTCGTAAATAAAACATCCCAACTTTAAGACTATTCTTCAAGTTAAATCTCTACATTTTGAAGAGTTTGAGGCTTCCTTTTTGCTGCTAAGGTTTTAAAATATGGCTGGTGAGATAGTAAATGGCTTTTGAAACCAATACTGTAGAGAAGACCGCAATTTGGCGTCCACCGGAATAAAACCACATTCTAAGGATAACGAGTTCTTAACTGCAACTTCTAATTTAATTTAAGCAGATAAAATTACAAAAAAACGTTTGAATTAATTTTTTTTTTTTGCGGCGCGTCAACGTTTATGGTTATTGTCGCCCGCAGCCTTCATAGTGCACTGTCAGCCTCTTCTCTCTCATTATAGGCAACAATTTCCATCACTAGACAGTGAGTTGTACAGGTCCTAGGAAGAGAAAATATGAATTTTGGGTCTAGTTTCCCTGTTGGGTTGATGTATAAATACATATATTTCATTTATGTGTGGGGAGGGACATCTCTATATATCCAAACCCCTTTTGGGCACCTAAAGCTACCACAAAGTCCGGAGTCTAATCAATGTCGACTTTCGGGCGGTGTTTCTCGTTAAAGAGAACATTGCCCATCACAATGCAGTAAGCAATAGAGACTCCTAGGAGTAAAAATCTAAGGAGATTTACGCAGTTGGACTCGAAACCAGAACCTTGGCGTTCCAAATCCAGTTACAACTGAAGCTAATACCATCCCTTTTGTTTATATTGGGTTGTATAAAAAAAAGACCGTTTTACTAAATAAAAAAAATTCCATTGACGTTAAAACTCATCCACATACGTCTGTTGCTTACAAACCGATATTATGTTAATCCTGAGACTCTGTAGATTGTTTCTATACGTATTATGCCACCTTCAAATTGTCAGTTCAATGTGATTTTTTTTTACCTCATGACGGTGTCTTACAATATATAAGTAATTTTACGTCACTAATAGAAAAAAGTGTACAGCTGCTGATGCTACGCGTGCAGTACTGAAACCGAAGGGAAAGATGTACTTCTCAGCGTACTGCACGAGTTGGTTACAAAAAATGTGATGGTGGTGATACCCCAGAAAGAAAGAGAGGTTCAGGAGGCCTCATGTGACGCTGATGATGCTTTACAGAAAGCTCTCAAGTCAAATCCAACCACAAGTACTCGAGCACTTGCTGCAGAACTAGCAGTGTCTAAAGCACGTTAGCAGCTATCTCCACCTATGGGAAGGTAAAAAGGAGGTGTAGAATAATGCGGCATGAATTTCACCTCAACAGGCCCGAAGGGAGAATGGATACTTGTCATTTAAAAAATACATCTGAGATGCGCTTCTATAAAGGAATATTGATGGGAAGTAGATTTACAGTGAAATGTTGAGGCAGGTGGTCAATGGTTGGACTGTTGGTCAAACGGCATTTCTGGTTGGTGTAAGAGCAAACCAGTTTTGTTCCGGCATGACAACGCTCGGCCACACAGACTAAAGAAAAAGTTGAAGAAGTGATGGAACTTCTTTTACATCTACCCTATTGTCCAAACATAGCTCCATTTGACTACTATTTGCTTCGATATAAGGCACGCTTTCCTTGCGGGAGAAAATTTAATAAGTTCACTAAACTTGAATCTGGGCTGCAGAACATTTTTCATTCCAAATCCAAAGAATGGTCCAAGAGCTTGCAAAAAGATGGCTTACAACAGTTGAATCACAATGGGCTATATTTTGAACTTTAATAAAAAATTAATTAAAAAAAAAAACAGTCTTTTTTTTATGCACTACATTATTAATAGTAGATAGTAAAAATGTAGAAATATGCAGTTAGTTAGTAGTGAGAGGACAAGAATTACCCCATTACTTCCACTGCATACTCAGAACTTCATGATCGCTGAGAAGGATAGGGGGATTGCTCACTTCCACTATTGAAGGAAAAATCAAGAGTTTTCATTTTATATTATACAATCTAGTACATAAAACAAATAAATGACAATTCTATTTATAACAACTTTAGTAGAAGTTATCATTGTATTTATTTTGTCTAAGTGAGCATAAAATTAATAAATTTATAAAAAAATTAGTACAATTTTTCATGGAAAGTTTAGAAATTCATTAGCTCATAAAAAGCTTGGTGAATGAACAAATATGGATTAAAAAAAGGTACCACAGACCTTTTACCAACTACCACCATCAAGCAGGAATTTTAACTTCAAGAATTTTGGTGCTCCTATGGAAATCCCAGCTTAAAAATACCAAGTTAACACCATCCAAAACTCACAAAATACACATAAGGTAATTGATATGAACAACGACTTGGTTTAGCACTTGCATAGGCAAATTTTAGCTTCTCAATATCACTACAGAGTCACCCACTACCATCGCGTCATTCTACACTTATACAGAAGACCAAATCAATACACAAGCAGAGCTAAGGGATCTACGAAGGATAGATGATTTGATTCAATAATCAAAATAAGATCTAGAATTGCTTTTCACTGAATCCACCTCTTCCAATTGCAATTAATTCTGAACAAAAAATCACTATTGGCAAAGACTGTAATAATTGATAAAGCACCTTTTTTGTTGATGTCAAAAAAAATACTCACAACTTTCGGCTCCGTTTCTCGACCACACATACATTTATATTGTAAAGCCTGCCCATTGCTGTGTATATCTTTTCGACAAACTGGGCAACTCCAAATCGACCGACTGTCTGAAATTCAATCAAAGAAATCATCGTAAAATAAATATTTTAAAAACTTCACTAATATAGATTATTTTAAAAGACTGCAACAATTAAAAACCGTCATTAAGAAGTTAAACACCATAAAATTATGTGATACAATTATTGTATACAATATAAGTAGAGATATATTGTTATACTATTAGTTATATAGTTATATTAGAAGTTTATTTCTGTCCTACAACCCAAAAAAAAACAATAATTGTATCATTATAAAGTAAACGAGGAAAACCGAACATAGAACCATATATTTTCTTTAACTCATTACGGCTCCTCCAAAAACGATCATCTGCAGATATTTTAAGTTCATTGTTCCACTTTAATTTTGATGGAAGCAGAAACTAATAATAATTTTTGATGACTGACATTACTAATGTTCCATGAGAAATAAACATTTAAAAACTGCTTTTGAAATTGTATGTTGATAATTTGTTATGTGAATAATGAATATGCGGATAATTTGTAAATTGAATAATAATTCTTACCGTTCATTTCAGCCCATTTTGATATACAGTTTAAATGAAATATATTCCAACAGTGAGGACAGGACCATACTTTATCTTGATAAGATATGGAATCAGTGCAAATAACACATTCTGCTGAATCGCTATTTAACTGAGTTTCAAGTAATTCTCGCTGGTTTTCTTCTAAAAAGCAAACATGCAGACTGAATATGAAAATTTAAGTATAAGTATGAGGTATTTAGGAGTATAAAAATACTTATTATAGCCAGCCTTAAAAAGTAATTTGTTGAAAACATCAATTTCTTTTTTTAATCTACCAACAATACATAAAACTGCATCTACTTAGCATTCTGTAATGAACCTTACTCTTTTAATTTTTAAGCCATCTACAATCTAGTTGTAATGTATTAAATAATCGAATCGATTAAAAATTAAGAAATAAATGTACACTTTCATTAGTGATAGTTTAATATAATGATAGCTAATCATTAAAAATATTGTGTTTAACTTTGAGTAACCTTGTATCAGATCTCTGTATTCTGATCAATCTATTTTTAACCTACATAAACATTGATATTCATTCGATTTATTATTTAGCATTATTTGTAGTAGAAATACAAACTTATGAATGCAAGAACTATATTTTTAAAAAAAAATGCATTTATGGAAGTTAATGCATTTTGTTTTACCTTCTCGTTGGGATTTTGGAGTATTTCTTCGAATACGTACTCTATTAGAATATCTTCTGCTTGGAACATTTTCTGGATCTGGTTCTCTCCTAAAGTAAACATTATTTTATACATGAAAATAATGGCGTACCTTAGTGAATCATAGAATTTTATTTAAAGAGATAAAAATCACCTAGGTCTATCATATTCAATTTCTCTACGATAAGCTTCTTGTTGCAATAATAGTACAAGACCTAACCCAATCCCAGCAACTGCAGTTAATCCAAGCTTTAATAATAAAGACCACATTCGATTTTTTACGAATTAGTTTCGGCGACAAAAATACATATACCTCGGCACATTCTAATTTCTAACCATGAACATACGAAGAAACATAACTGGGAACTAGCGACATCTGGCAAATGTCAACAAACTAAAACATGTGTTAAATAAGTACGTTGTGTTAAGATAAAATGTATTGCTCCTTATATTTATTTATTTTTTGCGGTTAATTTTGAGACATAATTAAACACCAATTTTACAAACAGTAATTTTTATAAACAGCAATTTTTAAAAGTTCTTTCTTTTTTAATCCATCAATCTCTAAAGCAATCATACTTTCAATAAAATAAAATAAAAGATAAACTTGAGATAGCTTATCCATAAGGCCAAGGCGCATTCCTGATAATAATTCATTGAAAAATTGGTATATTATTATTAAATTATATTATTTTCCAACGGAATAAAACTGTTCTTAGTAAAGGTTGTTAAAGTTCATATTTAATACATTTACTAAATGAATAAATTCCATTTTCTAAGAAATCTCCTCTTAAAAACACTCGCAGGGCTTCCATCCAGTGTAGAACCTAAGTTTAATAGAAAATTTTGAAAGAATTGGGACCCAACGCTAAACAGACATCTGTTATGAATAGTTTACTCCATTTCCGAGCAAAAAAATAAATACAGGTAAGGTAGTGGTAAAAAGCTAAATCCACACCGATCTAAAAGTTCTGTTATGGTGCCCATAGGTGTTAGTGTTTGCAGAACGAATATAGTCGTCTGTTCAATTTATAGGTGTGAATAATTGCGCGGGTGTTGAACTAAAGTTTGCCAGTGGATACTCAAGTTCCCAGCACATTAACTACTTTTAACAGGTTCTCTGTGTGTTGAGTGTGGGGGTTTTAGTATTGTTTTTATCGTGTGGGATATGCACAGGGAAACCAAAGATCCCTAAAGAAGTAGGGAGCCCACTTCTTTCTTTAAAACAAATATAAATACGTTTTTCATTAAGGTACCATCTTAAAAAAAAGTACCTAGATAAAATATCATTTTTTAGTATTTAAATGCGACTACATATTATATTCATATACAATTTATTAACAAAATAAAATTATAGTATACATTTAGAACAATTTTCCTTTTAAAGAGTAACATTTATAATATATGATTTTTTTTTTATGTAAGATACATTACTATGAAGTTCATCTCATGATATCCAAATCTTTATCTCTTTAATCTAATCTGATAAAGCAATTATCTGTTGCGCATTTGATAAATGATAGTATTTATAGTTAATTAATTTCTATTTTGTAGTACAAGTTAAATGGTTTAATGAATTAAAAAATTAATTTTATCCCTTTCTTTTCCTATAAATTCAATATACTGCTGCAAATTTTAAGTTTCTTTCATGAAGTGCGAAAATGTGCTTCCAACCTGACTTCTATATTGCACTCTTTTATTTTATTCGACTTGCTGCCATTTATTTGTAATTTTGTTTCATTTCATGCCGGACTTTAATTATTCTGAAATTATCTGCACATTCTTCGTGCTTCGCAAAGAATTTGTTGTATACTTTCGTTTTCAGTAAGCATACATCGTAATTCTTCTTTCTCTTGTATTGAAACGGTTGCATCAATGACTAAAGAAATAAAATTGATTCAATTTAATTATTTTGCATTTATCATTATATTATGATGTTATTTAAAATGATAAGTGGAAACACTAACATTGCCAATATCTGTAGTCATCGGTTCTAACCTTCAGCCATTTCTCGGAAAGTGTTCCATTTTCATTTTTTTTATGGAAATAGAATGTGTAAATGTCAGGCTTGGTAAATGTGAGGTGACAATCAAGACAATGTTTGTAATAATCCATAAATTTGATTAAAGCATCTCGATGCCGTATAAGCTTTTCTTTCCGTTGTTCCTTTTCTAAAAAATACAAATAAATTCAAGTTACTACAAAATTTTACTAAGTACCAAATAAATTTAACAAGCTAATCAACTTTTATGATTCTGGTACTTATGTTGAATTATGTTCAGTTATTATAAATAACGGAAATATCCAATTAGAAGAAAATATTACCATTCTCTAATGTCAAAACCTCCCTTAGAAGATCTTCAATGTTCTCCTGCGATATATTTCCAGCAATCTTGTTTAATTCTGATTCCAAGATCTCTGTTTTAATTTTTAGCTCATTAGTGGCCTGCAGCTTTGATTCAAGGTCTGCTTTTGCAGTACTGACCAATGTGTTATTGTTAAGAATGTTTTTTCCTATAGAACTTCCTTGAAATTAAACAATAATAATGATAATAATTAATAATTAAACACAATTTTTTTTTATCAGAATAAAAAAATTCTTTATTAGTGGAGAGATTTATACATATATACAACCAACAAGTGTATATTTACACATATATACAACCAACAAGTGTGAGCGTAACAGAAACATTAAACTGAAGTGAACTTTCTACATGAATTGAAGGGTTTGCTGCAAAAATGAGGTCGCTCCAAAATTTCTAATTTTTGGAAAACCGTAAAAAAGTTTGAAAATTCAAAATTCCAAGTTGTGTGAAAATAACTGTCTTTTATTAATTGAATAAATAACGCGAGAACTAACGCATGGAGCTACATCTTTCTTGCATCCAAAAAAGTTTTTTTAAACAAGATAGTATATATAACTCCAAACTCGCCCAGGATGGAGCTACCTCCTTTTTGCAGCAAACCCTTCAATTGGTGAATTTTCTCTGACGATGGATGAAAATTAGAAACCGGTCAGGAAAACTATAAATATGCATGCTACGACGGATAAAATACCAGATGTTATCCAGCATTGAGGACCCATTCACACATTCAACAGTAGAGAGATTTGCTTATGAACATAAAAAGATGACGTAATTGCACAAAACAATTATTGTTGCCCTAGTTTGAGTTTATATTTTGTACTCTTTAATTTGATTGTTCGTTCTAGGGTATGAAATAAGTAATTTTATACAAATTGTATCAAGTATAATGAAGAGCCTTTTTAAGTTCAATCATCACAGAACCGAAAAATTACAATTAAACTGTTCACTGTACAACGCAGTTCAGCGAAAAGTTAGTTCTATGTCTCTCGCTCCTTCTCTCTCTAGCTGGGTGTCATAAAATGGAGTGTTTATTTCAGGAATTTTTTACGTCTAACTAAACATAAGTAAGACTAACCTTCATACCCAGTCAGGCTTAAGAGTACTGCTTTGAAGTTAGTTTGCATATATGTCTCTCTGTCTTCACTTTCTGCCTTTTTTTTACAAACCAAGTCGGAAGCACACAAATCCAAATCTGGAAAATGTTTGAAAGCTACCTGTAAACAAGCCATATTAAACTCATCAAAAATGAAAAAAAAGATGGATAATACAGCATAAAATATTAACGTACAAAAGAACTGTCACCGCTACTATCCATTTTATTAACAAGAAAGTAAAAAACAGAAAATAAACAAATTCACTTTAATGAAGGGTTATATCTAATCTTCCAAACAAACCGCGAATGATATTCAAATTCAGCCTTCTAGATACATTTCTATTATTGTCAATTTTGGTTAATGATTAACATTTGAAATATACTATTGCTGTAATTGTTACTTAACGCCATTGAAGAAACAGCTTTCAAATATTAAAATTTTAATTTTTTTAAATATTGAGCTAATGAAATTTTAAATTCAAATTACATCAGAAAATTTGCTAAAAAGAAATGGACAAAGAAGTTTATAATTATTAATTTTTTTTTCTTTCATCTGTAAGTATTAAAGTGGCATTTTTTCGAAGAACATAAACTAGCTGTATTTGTGTTATGCAGAAATGAGATATCAGTTAATAAGAATGGTAGGTTAAGTACACTAGATTCATAACCTTTCAAAATTTACGGTTAACGGGTGTCATGGAAGATGAAGGAAGTGAAGATGAAAAACATATTTATGAAGATGATTATTACGCCTTCCTTAATGTGCCGAAAGATGTAAGTATTTTTCAAGATAACATTTATATAGATTGTCATAATTTTAAATATATTTACATATTAAATTCATTTACATATACTTTTCAAAAGCAAAGTTCTTTTTAAATTCTCGTTACTTTTTATTTTTGCGGATTAATTAGAAAATAATATGGAAAGATCAATACAAAATGTCTTTTTGTAACTACTATTACTGGGGCTAAATTGACCTAGTGGTTTAATTCCGAATTGGAATGATGATCAGGTTAAAAGAAAATAAATAGGTAATAGTTAGTAATCAGTTATAAGTAAATAGTTTTTATTATAATTGTTTCATTGTATCACACAAATATGCACTTTATACAGGCAACAACAGAAGAGATAACAAACGCTTATCGTCGTATGAGCCGGGCCTATCATCCTGACAAACACCTTGACCCTATACATAAAAAGGAAGCAGAACTTATCTTTAATAAGACAAAGAAAGCATATGAAGGTAAGTTGTTTGGGTGGCATTTGTTTATCGTTTCCTAAGTTTTTTTTATCGGGGATATGGTGCATTGCGACCTTGAAAATTTTTAGTGAATCTACCCTCCTAGGTCTAAATTCTAAAACTTACTTCCATTCTATTTCACTCAGAATTTCATAATCTAGAAGTTTCTATAGAGGGTAAAATTCTCCTCAGATAACTACTAGAATGTATCCAGGCTTCTAAATTTCCTCTGAATGATGAGTTCATACAGGTGTATTGAAGTCTTTCTTCGTTATCTCCTCACAGAATCTGCAGAAGCCATCTGTTCCAAGTCCAGATTTTTAGAGTGCTCTTTGAGCTAGCAATGATCCGGTAAATCTTAATATACGCATCTTATTTTTATTCACACTGATTTAGGCTGAAATCTTTTTCGGTCATAGCTGTACTCAGTTTCAGGGAAGTTATTCAGAGAGAGAGCAAAATACTCTTGGTTTCTTCCTTATTTTTACTTCTTCTAGGAAAGACTCTATAAAAGGGTTCCTGCCCCCTGAAGGGAGTAGCCTCATCTTTCCTTGCCAGCTGATCGTTGCCTTGTATGCCAAAGTGCCTTGCATCCAAAAGAGGTAACCATTATTCCTGCTCAAGTATATCGGAACATTCCCAAAACCATTTTCGAACTGATGACTCAATTTCTTGAATCAAATTCTTCTGGTTTATTTGCGATTGAGATTTTTTTTTTTTTTTAATTTAAGGCGTCTCAACATCTGTGGTTATTTGCGCCCGGAGCCTTCTCAGTGCACTGCCGGCCTCCGGACAGTGTCTCTCCCGTTACAGACAACACTGTCCATCACCGGACAGTGAGCTGTAGGGGCTCCTAGGAAGAGAAAAACTAAGGGCAGCACGGCTGGATTCGAACCCGTGATCTCCGCGTTGCTAGTCCAGCGCGCTACCAAGCGATTGAGATGGACACCCCTACGATTGTTTAAATTTCCGACTGGAAAATACAGATAAACTGTGTCTGTATCTGAGACATTTTCCATGGTAGCCTGCTTCATTTTGTGGTCATCGACCGGTTTTGGACGATCGCCCATCTTCAGGATGCGTTTTGTCAGACATGTGATAACAGACTTGCACAGAACAAATTCAGTTTATACACCTAGGTCTAAATTCTAAAACATACTTCCATTCTGTTTCACTGAGAATTAGCTCTCTGCAAGTCTGTGTTATCACACTGTCTGACAAAACGCATCCTGAAGATGGGCGAGCACCCGAAACCGGTCGATGACCACAAAATGAAGCAGGTACCATGGAAAATGTCTCTGATGCTTTCCAGCTCTGCGGAACCAACCACCACAACAAATTGTGTCTGGTTTTGGATAACCTTGGTGTCTGGCTATGGTCTCATAGACTCCAGATCCAGTCTTCTCGGACATTCGTATGCACATAATGGATATTTCTTGATACCTTCCAAGCAGATTCATTGTTCCACTCACTTCGTATATTTCTAAACGTTATTTTCTAGATTTTTCAATCTTTCGTGTGCACAAATTGAGGTTTCAAGATTCAATTTTGTAGTTCCTTACTAGAGCAGTCTTTCTTCTAAGTGATATTTTATTCATGTTAGTTGGGTCCGCAGTGCTGGAAAATGTGAGTGATTTTATCCGCGACAGCCAGCTTCATTTTTGGTCATCGATCGGTTTTTAGCGTTCGTCCATCTTTCAGAATGTCTTGGAAAACAGTGTTATTGCAGATGACAAAATGTATAAGCTGATTTTGTCCGGTGCAACTCTGTGAAGTCACACTGTTTATTTACATATTGCATAGATGGGGAGTCAGATCGATGATCCAAAAAGAAGCAGCCTATCACAGAAAAAAATTTCTACCACTAAATATCTTAGGTATAGCAGAATTTAAAAAAATATATAGAATATATATAAAAATACTACAGTAAAAATTTTATTTAGTCCTTAAGGATGAACATAAGAGAGCCATCTATGATTCTGTGGGAGTAAAAGGTCTTGAAACTGAAGGATGGGAGGTAATTCAGAGAACGAAGACTCCTGGAGAAATTAGAGAAGAATATGAAAGACTTGCAAGGTCATTCTGTTTTGTATTTTATATTCATATTATGGCATATTGCTCTTGTGTTCTAATAATTTTATCATTAAAAATTCAACTCACATAATATGATTTTCATTTGTTTGCCTGATAACAAAGATTTAAAAAAAAAAATTGTTTTGTCTCCATTTTTTAAATTTATTTTACTGATGCAGGCAAAGAGAAGAAAGAAGATTACAACAGAGAACAAATCCAAAAGGCAGTGTGACAGTCAACATCAACGCAACTGACTTATTTTCCAAGTATGACTATCAATACGAATATGATCTGTGAGTATGTTATTTTTTAAAATACTAATTCATAACACAGATATTATTTGCAGATTAACTAGCATGTAATATTAGAATGTTGCTTTTTATAAAATCCGTCTACTTCTTTCGTGGCACTACGGTCCTCGAAGGAGCTTGGCCTCCTTAACCACTCTCTCCCACTCCACCCTCACCAAAGCGACTCGTTTCCATTTTCTTATGTCCAGGCTCCTAATATCTTTTTCGGTATCATCTAGTTACCTTTTCCTCGGTCTTCCTTTCTTCCTTGCCCATCCACCAATTTCTTAAGGTCTCTAGATTCTTTTTCATCCTCACAAAGTGCCCCATCCATCTGGACCTCCCTCTTCTTATCCAACTCACCAATTCGTGCTCCATTTTTCCTTAACCTCTACCTATGTATCTCCCTCTCTTATTCGCTAAAGATTTTTCGGAGGATCTTTCTCTCCCAAACGTTAAGCATTCGTTCATCAACTTTCGTGAGAACCCGTGTCTCGCTGGCGTATGTTACTGTTGGCCTCAATACAGTTCGCCTTCCTTGATAGCTCTCTAAATCTGAAAAGATTTTTCCGCACCTAAAAAATCCTTTGGCTGCCGTTATCTTCCTTTTATTCCCGTCATTTTTTCCAATGATAACAGCCCCCAAATATTTGAAAGATTTAATCCTTTGAAACTCGTAGTGTGTGCATATATATGGTTTCTTTTTCATGTGTCAGTTATTTTCTACTACTAACCATGTATTTCGCCTTCTGCTCATTAATATTTAGGCCTAGCTTCTTCGTTGCTGTTCCAAATGAACCCGATAATGGTGTTTTTGTCCTTCCCGTTAAGACGACATCTTTAGAGGTCGTCAGGTGCTGACTTAATGTATAGATTGTGCCATTGGAGATGGTTCTATTGGCTTTCTCCAGGGCTAGATAGTAAATTATGGGAGAGATAGGATCCCTATATATAAAAAGGAAGCAGAACGTTTCTTTAATAAGACAAAGAAAGCATATGTTAGAAAGAAATATTTAGTAAGAAAGGTTCCGAAACTGTACCCTGTACTTTCACGCGTCCCTTTGATTCCGTCAGCGTCATTGCAATGAGCCTTACTAGTTTTGCTGGGATTCCAAAACCTATCGTACTTTGAAGCCTCAGTACGATCCAGGCTATCATACGCTTGCTGGAAATCGACAAACACGTGATGGAGGGTAACATCATATTCATACGTTTTTTCCAGCAGGCGCATGACCCTCATGAAAGAAATATGATCTTGGAAAAACCACGCTTTCTAAACCCACCCGGTAAACACCAATAACGTTTTCAGCCCATTTTTCTAATCTGTTCATCAGAAGGGCCGAGAAGACTTTATAGGTCGTGTCTAAGAGGGATATTCCCCGGTAATTGTGGCAATCAAGCTTATTCCTTTTTTGTAGATAGGGCAAATGACTGAGGTGTTCGAACCATCGGGCATTTTCTCCTCAGTCCAAATGTCAAAAATCAGAATGTAAATTCTCTTCCAATTCTTTCCCAGCGTGTTTGATTAACTCGGCCGGGATTCCGTCTTCTGCTACTGCCTTAATGTTTTCGAGCGCCTTAATGAAATCCGTATGATGTGCTTTGCATAGTTTCTAAAATAGTTTTAGTGTTTCTCTATTAAAAATAGTATTAACAATTAATTTCATTCAACTTACAGTACTCTCTAATTCATGAATTTTTTTTGTAGGGATGATGGATTTCCAAATATTGAAGTTTCTGGCATGTCTGTTACTCAATCAATTGAAGCCCCTCTTACCGCCAAAGATACCGCTACGATTACAGGACATTTGAATACGCATAATGGCACCGGTATGGAATGTTTGTTGTTTCCTGTTTTCATTAGTGGATTGCATTATGCATATATACTTTGTTTCGGATACCAGCATAGAAAGTTCTTAACTCAACACACTCACTTATTACCATCTGCAGTAGTTTTGGCTTTATAGTCCTTCTCTGATCATATCTACAACTACTTATTTTCAATAATAGCATTCCGTATACAAAATTGATGTATTTTTAAATAACTTATTTAAAAAAAAAAAATCTATTAAAATTGAAACATGATTTAATAGGCTCTGGAACGGTTACTGTTGCCAATAAACGACAATATTCAGAAAAAGGATGGTGGGAAGTGTCTGGAGGCGCAGGTTCAGGCCCCATTATAGGTTTGAAGGGATTCAGGACCTTAGGGCGCAGAACATTTGCCAGTGTAGAGTCTTATCTGCAGTTTGCCAATAATGGAATTAAATCTGGTTTGGATGCAAGTAAGTTTTCTTATTGTTTTGTTTTGATTTTATTCATTAATATTAATTTTCCCTTTTTCTATTGTATGACCCTTAGCTGGACTAACTACTTCTGCAAAGATCATTGAGTTTAGTATATCCACAAATAAACTCTAGATCTCATCAATATCACACATTCACTTATACACATAGAGATGACTGTATATAATGTAAAATCCAAACAGGTAAGCGAGCTAAAGTTGAATTTCTAGATCTCAACGGATTTGGCTTCTCTAGCTATTTCTTCTATACATCTAACACTTGAGGATATATTGCTTGTTACATTTCAGGTTTCCATTCTTTGAATTTAAAAATGATGGTTTTTTCTGATTATTTTTGTGTATGTGTATGTAAGTGTAAGTTTCCTCCTAGAACTTCTAACAAATAACACAGGAAGTTTTTAACGCATTTTTCGATTCATGAAGTAAAAAGAGGAATTTTTTCTAATAGTAAAATTGTTGAAGAACTTTTGTTTAATTATTATGAACATTGTAGCGTTAGCGATGCATATGGATAAACAAACAATGGGCTATTTGACTTGGAGAACTGGTTCATCTTCGTCCATGTGTACAACACTGGTACGTGATGTGGAATCATCACATACGTCTGTCACCTTATTGTTAGGAATACCACATTCATATCTTTCTGTTGGCCATACTTTCAAATTTCCTAAGAGGGATTTAAAATTGAAAACTGCTCTCAAGTAAGTTTTTTGTTTTTTGTTTTGTTTTTTGTTTTAAATGATGAATGCAAACAGTTCAATTTATTATTTAGGGCAGGCACTTTTGGCGCCGTAATAGAGTATGGTGCTGAAAAAAAGGTATCAGAGCAAAGTACAATATCAGCTACTGTTAGCGTTGGAGTGCCAACTGGAGTAATACTTCGAATCAGGTATTCATCATATTTACTCTTGACTTTTGGAAGATTAAATTTGAGGAATCGCTTACGGAAGCATATTTTATACGCTGATAAAACCATGAATTTCAGATCTTTAAAAAGTCTTAATTAGTTTTTATTTTTTTATAGACTTACTCGTGCAACTCAGAATTATCTATTTCCTATCCAACTTTGTGATGAGCCTTTGCCAAGTCCAGTTTTCTATGCCACTATAGCACCTCTATTAACGTGGGCTGTAATCAAAAAGTTCGTAATAGACCCCATTCAAGATGGACAAAAGGAGTCCAAAAAACAACGACAGAAGGATACTTATAAAACTAGGTCAGTTTTTACACTTTTAAAATTTAGCTTCAAACTTGGCTTTTTGAAATTTATTCAATAAAAAGTTGTTTCGATTAGTTATAACGTTTCAAATATTAATTCGAGTTATCGTTAAAAACTGTTTGAAAATTAGTAAACAGATATGAACTAACTATGATAATAATCATTTTTTCTAAGTTGTCCACACCAAAATAATATTTTGCCTTACCGAATCATATGAAGAATAGGATAAAATCTTAACCATAATTTAATATAAAATTAATATTTGTATGCAATCAAATAATTTAAAGAAAAGTCGCCTTACAGGATAGCCGAAAAACGGCGTGAAGCGGAAGCAGCAACTAACTTGATGTCCGTTGCATTCTCACGTATTCGTAGTGAAGAGGAATCAAGACGGGGTTTAGTAATCACGTCAGCTATTTATGGACGACTAGCTAGCCTTTCTACAACCACAAATCCTTTTAATCCTCAAGATGGAATGCGTGAAAATATGACTGAAGACGTTATTGACGTTACCATTCCATTACAGTGTTTAGTTAAAGATTCCAAACTTATAGTTTATGATTCGACAAAGGTGGTTGTTTTACGATAAAATAAAAACAAATATCTTTTCAAATTTTTACTGTTTTGTTAATAATACTGTGTTTTCAGAGTCAACTACCTGGCTTCTATGACCCTTGCGTAGGAGAAGAGAAAGCACTGTATGTGCAATATCTTTTTCATTCACAAATGCATCAGACGACTGTAGCAGACAATGAGCCTTTAAGGATACCAAGGCAGTGTAAGTTTCAGTTTGTCCTTAATTTCAGGACAAAAAGTAAAGTAAAAGTATGGTTTTTCAGTTCCCGTGAGAGTTGAGGGCCAATTTCAGTGATCTTTCAGTCCCCTCTATAATAATACTCACAGAATAGGAGTAAGGCTAGTCAGAGATTAGCTGATGTATGCAACTATTAGGATTTGTGTATCTCGGGCCATGGATTGCTCATCAAAACATACATTTACAACTTAGCACGTTACATGCCCGCAAGGGGTATCTGTTGCATGGTTACTTGAAGTAGCGACCCCACGGGTTACCACACCTCACTACTTTATGCACTTCGTCAGAACAGTATACAATGCTCTTGAACTACATACATTACATAGATACCACATTTCTAAGTGTTATTTTGCACATTCTGATTACCTAGCGGTCTTAGCAGATATTCCAGGTCTCTTCATGAATAATACACCGATACTTCACACAATGTAGACATGGCTAATGAGATCGAAGTGTGCACTTCTTGGGTTTAGTGCATCCATCCATTCAGTGAAACTATTCACGACATATTTACTTCTAATTTCGCATGTACACTTTAAAAACAGCAGTAATCAATTTACAGACCCAGACATGACAAGAGAGCCATAACAGATCTAGATCGCAGTGGGTTCGGTTTGTCAGCCCCCTCGCTGTACATATCCACAACATTAGAATAAATAATTAAATAAATATATATATTCTGTATATTTATTTCCTAAAATAAAGTTTACTTTTTTTTTTATACAGCTCATCGTGTGAACCATACATGACAAACATGTATTCTAGTCCAGCCTGGTCGTTCTGTTGTAGCCTTGAAGTACTGCATAGTGAGAGACAGTGTTCTCTTAGATGGATACCTGCAATTCACGAAAATGTTACCGAATATTTGGTTGAATATATAACATTCATTTTGTGCTAATATAGTGTAAATTATTATAAATTCATGCTAAAAATTTATGCCATTTATATCAAGAACCTTTATTTTTCCCTTTCCTTTAAAAGTAATCCTGTTCAGTAAATTAGTAAAGTCCAGCAATGTTGTGAGAAACTTTAGTGAATTAATAACGTAGAAAAACTGTAAATTGCAATACTGTTATAAAATTTAAATTTTGTAAAAGGGATTACATTTAATTTGTGCCTTTTATATATATATATATATAATTTAAAAATTAAAATTGTTATTTTGAATAATTAATTAGTACCTTTATAAAATGTTCAGAGCAAAGAAAAAGTGTGAAGATCGTATAACCCCCACGTGATTTAAAAATATTTTACACGAAATAAAGAGCTCCAAAATGGAGAATTGAGAAGAGATGATAATACATTTCATTTGCTAAAAAAAAGTGAATTAATTTAAGGAATTTGGAAGTATCTTATTCATGAAATTGATAGTAATTCCAAACTAGAAATCCGAAATAATATCAGTTTTAATAAGGTTCAACTTTAATAGGTATTTAAAAAATAAAATTTTCGAAGTTATTACCTACTAAAAACTGAAACACAAAGATCAGCGCTAATGACCCTGGCAGTTGATGCGCAAAAAAAAAAAACAAAGATCAGCCGAATGAATTTCCAAATCGTCAGACCTTAAGATAGATGTTAATACAGCAATGGCCAGAGGAGTTTTTTAAAGAAAACAAAATTGGCTCTACTTTCGAATGCTATTGGTGCCCTTCTTCAGGAACTCTAGGGTAAAAGGGAGTTTTGTACGTTGAGATTGAAATATTCTCAATGTTCAATCTCTAGGTTCTCAACGAACACCGTCGCTTCTACCCTGAATAGCTCCTGTAGAAGGGCGCCAATGGTACTCGAAACGTAGAGCAAATAGAGAATTTTTTTCTTTAAAAAATTCCTTAGCCATTGCCTTATAAACATATTTAATTTCTGATCCTCATATGACTTTCTCGCCACATTCCAAACAAAGCCATTCAATGCTTCCTTCTTGGCAATTCTTTGTACCTTTAGTTGTCCCTAATGTTATTAAATGTATAAATGTGAAACCGCACAACATATTGAAGTAACACTAATGAGGAAGTCTATAATCCAGCTCGCTACAGAACCATCTAAAACAGTTTTTCAGTACGAAATAAAACATTTGAAAAACTGTAGTTATTTAAAAAAAAAAAACGATTAAAACTAGATTGGTTTTCTGGTTGACAGATTTTGACAAAAAACTTTGTTTCAAATACTCCGGATAATCCCATCAAAGGATTTTACAGCAGGAAAAGAGAAGATATTATTAAATTGTTGTGGTGGTTGGTTCCGCAGAGCTGGAAAGCATCAGAGACATTTTCCATGATAGCCTGCTTCTTTTTGTGGTCATTGACCGGGTTCGGACTGAATTTGCTCTGAGCAAATCTGTGTGACACACTGTCTGACAAACGCCCGAAACCGGTCGATGACCACAAAAAGAAGCAGGCTATCACGGAAAATGTCTGATATTATTAAATATTTTTTTTTTATAACTCCATGATTGCTACATAGCGAGTAGCGCTCTGTTGGCATGAATTCATATGAGCATGGCATTTTATTTTAAAAAGATCCCTCCACTTCCAGCTTGTTAGAGGGATTTAATGAAAATATGAATTCTCCAAAAATTTCCTCTTACATCAGCTTAACTGCGCTGACCAACTTATTCTGCCCTAAGATTTTACATATTTGTTACTAATTAGAAACTTGTTGCTGAAGGTTTCATTTTAACAAAAACAAAATGAATGTTGGCACCATACAATAAAGGGTAATGGTTTTTTTTATTTCACCTTTGGCAATTTAATATTATGCGACTAGGACAAAAATCTTTATTGGCAGTTACCAAAAGATTTTGGAGAATTCAAATTTCTAAAAATTCTTTGATTTCGCCGGAAATAGTATTTATATTAGGTTTCCACAGGCCTAAAAAGAGAACTGCGGTCAAAGTCGGGCCACACTTTTTACATGACGTGACAATTACCTTTTTATATTTATCCGTATCGGAGTGATGAAATTTTTCACAATAAATGTGTGTAGTACGTGACGTAAAGTATGGAGTTGGCAAAAGCAAATGACATTCATCAAGTAATTTCGCAATTGTATACAGTACTTAGAAAAGTGTGTTTAGGAATAAATAGAATGTATATAGAACAGTGATCTGAGCGTTTAATGAATTAGATTGAGGTGATTTTTTATTTCTGGAACGCGCTTCAGTGAGAGCATTGGACACTGAGGGCGAGGCCCCCCGGATAAGATCAGAGGGCTTCTGATCAGTACGAATAATGAATGACCCAGTTCTGCTAGCAGAGCCTGATCTTCGGTAACCTTCTTCGGTTCCACGTTTCTTATGTGTGCTCGGTCACTATTGTATATTTTTGCTTTAGGATGGTCATTCCATGTGAAAGACTGTAAAGGAATTATCAATTTGAAGTTACGAGAACGGAGTTACTCCTCTGGTAAGGTAAATTGGGGAAGTAAAAAGTCACATAGAAAGGTAAAGATAAATCTTAAAGCCAAAGATATGAATCCAGAAACTGAAAAATTTTTGGCCCCTTTAAGAGCTTCGGTTAAAGAACAAGTAAGTAAATAAATATGCCAGATACTAGTTCATAATGTGATATCAATACAATGAATATAAATCTAGAATCGAATGGGTGTAGTTGCACTGATGGATTAAAAAAAGAGAAACTTCAGTTCAGTTGAGGATTTTGACAGAAATTATAAATAAAGCAGACATACTCAATAAGATTTTCTAGATTATCAGCTTTTTAGTGACCAATATATTTTATAATTTTAATTGCATAGTGAGTAGAAATCATATTTGTTAATATAATTGTTTTGATGTTCATTCACCTAACTAACTAATTTTTTCCTTTGGCAAAATTTAACTTATAAATCTTGAATACTGCAGAAAGCCCAAATATAAGTGCAGTTCTTAAAAGTCCAACTTGATTTTTGTGTTTTACATTTTTATTGTGTGATCAACTCTTGACAATAAGTCCTTTACAGAAAACTATACAATGCAAATGACTTATCAACTAAATATTGGGTAATTATGCAGAAGCAGTCCCCCAAAATGGCCGACCACTAAATTTACTAACCTTCTCACTCCCACTCTTCTATCACACTCACCACAAACTCCAAAACATCGATAATCTCATTTACGATTATTTATCGCCTTGTTACACCTACTGCAAGTAGTAAAATAATTTAACAATCTTTTTGGCAACAGTTTCCACACCACCTTTGAGGTATGTTGCTCGGCGCGTGTCGCTTTTTTATTAGGTGACCGATCACCAGGATAAATGAGCTGCCAGTCAATAATTATAAATATTCAATAGATACAAATTACGGATTACAATTTAAATGTATTCTGGATTTGGAATGTATTAACTCAGTTTTCCCACTTTCGGTACTTTTCCGTTAGCCGGGCGCAAGCGAAAAAGTGTTTACATTCATTAATATTTGTTTATAGTTGAACTTGATTTGCTTACTATTAATTAATATTTGTTTATAGCTGAACGTTTTCGACATTTATTCCGTTGACTGTTTTGTCATTCGCTTCGACTTGGCTCCCGAGCGGAACAACACTTTTTCGCTTGCGCCCGGCTAACGGAAAAGTACCCTACTTTCATTAGGAGAAATGAGAATCTATTCATTAATTACAATTAGGCACCAATGAAAAGAAAATAATAATGAAATAATTGTAAAACATGCAAATAGTTTATTAAAAAAATGTTAAAGTTTAAAACAAGGGAAAAAAATGAATTATTGTAGAAAATTATATATAAAATTGACATTAATAAGAAGAAAAGAAATCGAAATATACATAATCGAAGTATTTAACCCAGCACATGAGTGATAGAAGAGTGGGAGTGAGAAGGTTAGTAAATTTAGTGGTCGGCCATCTTGGGGGACTGCTTCTGCATAATTACCAAATATTGTTTAATAGGGTGATCTTGTTCGACAACTAAAGGCATCTTCTGTCCCGGAACTCGATGTAAAGAAGGCAGTAGCCGAATTGAAACTTAGGAAAAAGCTGCTGGAAGACAAAGAATTGGCTCTTACATCTTCTTCAGCAACTTTTGATAGAGCCAAAATGGAAGATCTATTGAAGAGAAGATTCTTCTATGACCAGTCATTTGCTATTTATGGAGGTCAGTTAAATTTTATAATTGGTTAGTTTCTTTGAATCGAACAGTAGACATCTTATGTAATTAATTGTTTAAGCAATGCCGTAGCAGCATTATTGAATATAGTACTGCCATCGCTTAGATGTTTTCTTCTTGTGACTGAAATTTGATGACTTGTCGATTATGATTATAATGTAAGCTTATTAGTGAATGCTTTAATATTTGCTTTTAAATTTATCATCTGTAATTTATTTGTGTTAACTTTAAGGTATTTCTGGCCAATTTGATTATGGTCCTATGGGTTGTGCCCTCAAAGCAAATATGCTCACTTTATGGAGAAATTTCTTTCTTTATGGAGAAGGCATGTCGGAGGTGGATTGTTCTGTTCTCACTCCAGAACCCGTACTTAAGTAAGTGTATACATAATATTTTATATTGTTTTCCGTTAATAACTTAATTTCCTTTAAGCGTTACCATAAATACAGAATCTTAATTATCCGAGTTTAAGACATTTTATAAAATCTTATTATATCAAGTATATTTTTTCGGAAGGGCTTCCGGACACGTTGAAAGATTTGCAGATCTGATGGTAAAGGATACAGTAACCGGAGAATGCTTCAGATTAGACCATCTAATAAAAACAGCATTAGAAAAACAAGCTGCATCAAAGGATGCAACACCAGAATTTAAGGAAAAAGTGGCGAACATTATAGTTAAGGTGAAAAAGAATATATTAAAAAGTCTTTAAGGCTTAGTGATTGTAGATTATAAATTTTCTCCTATTTATCGTGTAATATCTTCATTCATGGCTTTACAATAATTGTTAAAAAAAAAAAATTAAGTACCTAATAAGATATTTATTGTTGTAGTTAGACGGAATGACGAAGGATGAGATGGCTTCGATATTGACGGATTACAGAATTAAATCACCGCTAACTGGCAACGCCCTGACCGAACCAATTGAGTTTAATCTAATGTTTTCCACACTTATAGGACCAACAGGTCTCGTTAAAGGGTGTGTTCTTATTTGTAAAATTGTACCGGTAGATTTATTTAAATGTGGAATTCGCACTCTAGTAGGTTTCATATGTTGAACTTGTGACAGTTTTCGAGAAGATAAGTTTTATTTATGGTTTTTCAAGTCGTTGGTGAAGATTGCTGCAGATTATTCAGTCCTCAAAGTGCTAGATTCAAAAGGTAGAAATAGTCGGTGTGAAGAGGAAATGGCTGAAAGCCAGCGCAGAGTCCTTGGAAGCTCTTTTGTGGCAGTTAATGTCGTCTGTTTTAGTAGTTGTTGTTTATAGAATTGTAGGAAAATGAAGTTGGCAGTGAATATGTATGTATTAAGGAGCTAGAGCAGCGTCCGCAACCTGTTTTAGCTAGCGACCCAAAAATATCAATAAAATTGTAAGGCGACCTACGTGAGAGAGAAAGAGGAATAATTAGAATTATAGAACTTACAACAAAATATTCGCCTAGGCTTTCCCTAATCATATGAATTCCGGTAAAAAAAAGGATGTAAGTACAGTATAATGTATAACTAGTACTAATTTTTAAATGAGTATTTATTTTTGAAACTAAAAATAAGTTATTTTATACAACTAGATATTATTTATTAATAACTTTTTTACATCTGATTGTCGTTCACCAGATTATCTATTCTTGTTTCAATTGACGTGGTTAATGGAATCATCAATGTGGTGTGAATGCTTTCAAGCCGATTTCTGTATTTATTTTTTACAGCCAGAGCTGAAAAGCCACTTTCCGCTAGGTATGTTGTTGCGACTGGCTTTAGGTGTTGTAATGCCTTTTCACTTAATTTTTGGCGTTATTTCGTATTTGTATCCAAAATTTTACAAGGTTTTTTTGACTAGTAAACTGTACTTGAAGCAATTTATTACATGACAGTTCTGTTAATTCTTCTCGTCCGTGGAACAAAAAATAATTACTTTTGTGTTCTAGAAACGGATTTTGCATCCACATATTACCCAAATGGATTTCTTCAGCGGGAGGAAAATAACTAAGGAATATTTCCTTTAATTTTAGTAAATGATTTTGTTTTTAGTAATTGATTTGGTTTGTTTGTGTGAATGTGGTATTCATATCTGCAAATTGCTCGTCTTCTTGCTATAGTACATGACGTCAATAGATGTCTGTAGACTGGCAGTAGCACATTTTACTTGATGGTCTGCAGCACTGAAAAGATTAAGAATAGATACTAAACTAACGGTGAAACGGCGACACCGACCAATTATTGTGGAGTGTTCATCCTTGTTACTGGACCCAAATCGGTATTTTCACGGTACTAGCGAAGGCCAAGCTATTTTTTATGAAGTTCACTGATACATCTTTTCGTCTCTTTTACTATAAATTTATGCCACCTATTGTTGAACTTTTGCGACCCAATGGTTGCGATCCATGAGCTAGAGTATACCGGTGTATATATCGGAGTATACCGGAGTATTTACATATATCAGCTAATTTTGCAGATCGTATGTGCAATATGTGAACATTTGAGTTTGTCACTGAAAGCGCGGTTAGTATGTGGAATAATTTCTAGAATGCCAGACTCTGTGAAGTGAAGATCAACCACTTCCTTTTCTAGGGATTTTGACAGGTTCGTATTATTTCAAATCTTATCATTAGATTGGATTATATGAGGATGATCAAATGAAGTGATTGCTATTCTACTTATGTTTTCGCGTACTTTAGCTACTTTAGAGATATTCTCCAATCGATGATTTTCCTCTAGGAGTTGAATTCATAGTAAAGTAAGCCCTTAACGATGACACAACAAATGAAGTTCCAATCCTCTTTTACCTGGCAAAATCCATGTAATGCATGTGCTTCTTTACCAGTTGTGGCGTGCAGTCGTCCTAATGGTTCCACATAACCATGTAGGTGCTATAAACATTTTCGCCTAACCTGTGGTTTCATACAGTTCTTGTGTGTGCACACATATAATTGTGATGGCCACATTTTCATTTGCCGGGGCTAAGTCCCAAAAGATATTTATTACAAAATATGTATATATGTATGTTTGTATTATTCCGTAATTTTTATACTGTACTTGTAGATTTTTAAGACCAGAAACTGCTCAGGGTATTTTTGTCAATTTTAAACGTTTATTAGAATTCAATCAAGGTAAACTACCATTCGCTGCTGCTCAGATTGGCAATGCTTTTAGAAATGAAATTTCACCAAGATCTGGACTCTTAAGAGTAAGGTAAATTGCATATTTGAAAATATACAGAGCTGTATGTTTACCTTTGTTTTTATGTAGTTTGACGTTGTTATTATTGTTTTAGGGAATTTACAATGGCAGAAATTGAACATTTTTGCGATCCTTCTGACAAGACTCATCCTAAATTTAATGAAGTTGCTGATACAGTGATGACTCTGTATTCAGCGTGCCATCAGATGGATGGTACTTCTGCGGTATCTATGACAATTGGTGATGCTGTGAAATCTGTAAATGAGGAGTATAAATATTTTTATCTTATTTTGAAATTATTGAGCGTATTTATTGTAGAACATTTTTTTTTTTGGTATAATTTTTTTATTTCTACATTTTTTTGTTTGCTCTGTTTTTGTTCTTTAGCGTCTTGTAGACAACGAAACACTTGGATACTACATGTCTAGAATACAATCATTCCTAATTAAAGTAGGTATTGATCCTAGTAAGTTAAGATTTAGGCAGCATATGTCTCAAGAAATGGCACATTACGCATCGGATTGTTGGGACGCAGAGGCATTAACATCTTATGTAAGTATCTGATTTAAGAGAAAAGCGATTGAACTTTGATATTTACTAATAAAACAAATATTTGAAGAATGTTGTTTCTTCCGTCTAAGTAGGCTTAAAAGAGGTGATTTTCGCATTGATTTACATCTTCTTTTTTTTTTAAATCTACGATAAGAGCATCTTTTGAGATAGTCTCATTTAAGCTACAAGAGCTTATTGTCCTGTCTTCTATTTACACCACCTTTTGCCTCTCCCAAAAAGATGCTATAAAGACAATTCTATCGCCACCTAGAAGATCAAAGTATTGAGTGTCACTGCTTGTACATAGAAAGTAATCCCTCTCTGTTGCATATGTAAATCTATAATTAGTTTATGGGTACGCTAAACCCAACTAATTGCACACATTAACTACCATTTCAGTCACTCCATGAATTGCGATAGTACTGGGCGGTATCAGTACAAGTATTATAATGTGGATTAACAAAAGGGACCGAAACATCTTTAAAGAAAATGACAAGTCCATTTTCTTTAGGGAATGTCCGCAAGGAATTCAAAAAGAACCCTGTATTGCGAAATCTGTAAGTCCATAATTATTGTTAATGTTAGTAGTAATTTCTAAAAGAGAAATATTTATATTTTAGGGCTGGGTAGAATGTGTAGGGTGTGCTGATAGATCTGCATATGATTTGACCCAACATACGAAAGCTACAGGAATTCGGCTAGCGGCGGAAAAGAAACTACCAGCACCTAAAACTGTTGAAATAAGTGGTAAATTATAGTTCTGTAGTTGAAAATATGTAATTTTTAATTTTCAGTAAACATATATTTTTTGTTAATATTTATAATTTTAGAGGCTCAAGTTAACAAAGGGCTTGTTGGTAAAGTGTTTAAAAAAGATGCAAAGTTAATAACAGAAACTTTGTCAAAGTTAAGTTTAGATGAAATAAATGAAATGGAAGCTAAACTAAATGATACAAGGTAAATTGAATTCTGATTATAAATTTGTAATGTCAGACAGTATAGGAAATGAAAAAATGTAAAAATTTAAATTTAATTGAAAATTGCTAAGTAATCATTAACCAAAAAATATTTGTCCCAAATAGTACAATAGGTGTGTAAAATGAACGGCCATAAAGAAAGCCAAGTTCATAAAGATCTTGAAGTTATTTTTTAGCATTTTCTATATTTTTACATTGCACACAGTCACTGTTAAAGTGTAGGAAAAATAAGAGGGGGGTGTAATGTGTTGAACTAGAGTTTACCTAGTTAATTTACGTTAATCCCGAGCAGTTGCATCCTCTCAGTTCCTTATGGGATTGTTGCAAAGTCGATATATTTTTTGTTTGTTCTGAATGGCTGCACGGATATAGACAGCTTTGCAGAGTTAGCTTTAAAAGATGGAGTTGCTGGAGTGTATTCCACACTTTCACAATGAGCGCACTCCTAATGGGACAGAGGCATCCAACTAATGAGGTGGGCGCAATTTTATTGATAGTAAGAGAAATTTCAAACCGAAGTGAGGAAAACACCGTGATCAGATTTGCAAAACCTATCTGCTGCTGGAATGTTCAGAATTTAGAAGACTCATAAGGGAAGAATTGTTCATCCACAGCGGTATCTAAGGAAACGAACTACCGGACCGGGTGCACATATAGAGACTAGCCAGAAAACTGAATATTGAAATACAGCTAAAAGTTGGATACCATTATTATAGAATAAATACGATTGAAGAGAATTGAGGAGTTGAGTAATGTCACAAATGGAAGAGGAAAATCTCAGAAACCCTCGGAATTAAAAAATACGGAAGTAAAAATAGAGAACGGTTCACATACTCATGGCGGGCGAGGATGAAAAAAGTGTTGTTCTTTCTTGTTTACCTTTTTTTTTTATTGCCTGTGGGGAGGGTCCAAGCCCTATATTATCCAAAGCCCTTCTGAACCCATGCAGCTACTCCGAAGATCGGAAGCCTCCTCAGTGCATTGCCAGTCTATAGGCAGTGTTCTCCCGCTACATTCAACACTATCCATCACCAGACAATGAGCTGTAGAGTCTTCTAGGAAGAGAAAATCTAAGGGCGACCTACAAGATTCGAACCCGGGACCTCCCAGCACTGAGCGCCCAGGGATAGCGCTAGCACTGAGCTAATTTCAACCTTCTCTTTTTACCTACTCTTGTAAAAATTATATGAAAATAATATGACTAATTTTTTTTATGTGAAAAGTTATTACAATTATTGCTTTCTGTTCCATAATTTGCAGCGAGTACGAGCTAACTACTATTGATGGTTCTAAATTTAAACTTTCAAGAGAAATGGTTACAAGTAAAACTTTTAACAAGGTCGTGCATGTGGAAGAAATTACTCCTTCCGTGGTAGAGCCATCTTTTGGAATTGGCAGGATATTGTATGCTATTTTAGAACATAATTTTAGAACAAGAGAAACTGATGAACAACGTAATGTAAGATCGACATTACAGTATAAATATGATTTCTATAATTTATCTTTGGTTTAATTAAGAAATATTATATTTCTTTATTAAATGCTTATTACTCTGATGAAATTGTAAAATTGAGATCATTTTTCTTTTTGTTTAGTATTTAACTATTCCCGCGTGTGTGGCACCACTGAAGTGTTCAGTTCTTCCGCTGTCTTCTAATGCTGAGTTTCAACCATTTGTAAAACAATTATGTAAATATAATAACTTATTTAGCGTGGTGGTTGGTTCCGCAGAGCTGGAAAGCATCAGAGACATTTTCCGTGGTAGCCTGCTTCATTTTGTGGTCATCGACCGGTTTCGGGCGTTCGCCCATCTTCAGGATGCGTTTTTTAGACAGTGTGACAACACAGACTCGCACAGAGCAAACTTAGTTTCACACTAATTGAGATGTATTTTTAAAAAACTAAACTCTTAAACTAGGTCAAGGGATGTGGCCAGATGGGTGGGAAAACACGTGTTTCGGTTGTTAAAGGGCAAATTTATTCTTACAGTGGACACAACACGTGGAGGTCTAATCTTTAAACTCTGTTGTTTGTTTAATCTTTAAACTCTGTCAACAACAGAGTTTAAAGATTAGACCCCCACGTGTTGTGTCCACTGTAAGAAAAATTTGCCCTTTAACAACCCAAACACGTGTTTTCCCACCCATCTGGCCACATCCCTTGACCTAGTTTAAGAGTTTAGTTTTTTAAAAATACGTCTCAGTTAGTGTGAAACTAAGTTTGCTCTGTGCGAGTCTGTGTTGTCACACTGTCTAAAAAAACGCATCCTGAAGATGGGCGAACGCCCGAAACCGGTCGATGACCACAAAATGAAGCAGGCTACCACGGAAAATGTCTCTGAAACTTATTTAGCTGTTATTATTAAATCTTTTCTGAGATTAAGTTTCTAGAAAATTTCTTTGCCCCGTGGCTTTCAATTTTAAAATGATTAATGGGAAATTTTATGTCAGCTGCAAGTTTACGACAAGAAGATATTAGCCATAAAGTTGATGACTCAAGTGGGTCGATTGGTAGACGTTATGCCAGAACTGATGAAATAGCCGTTCCTTATGGAATAACTATTGATTTTGATACCGTTGGTGATCATACTGTAACTTTAAGAGAACGAGACAGCATGACTCAGATTCGAGTTCCGGTATGTTTATATATTTGGTATTCATGAAGTATAAGTGATTTAGCTAACAACTTATTTATTTCCTTGTAATCATCAGGTATTGTGATTAATTGCTTTATTTTTTATTCTGATATCGTTTTAAAATATTTAAATTTGTATGAGTATTTTGCTCAAATTAATAATGCATTTCATTTTTTGTCTTGCAGATTTCTGAAATTCCTTTTCTTGTTAAAAATTTGTGTTCAGAAAAAATGACATGGGAGGATGCACAGAAACAATATCCTAAATTTGAACAACAGGAAGCAACAAAGGCTAATTAATGGAATGGATTCAAATATTTTATAATAATTGTTACACATCATCGGCACTGAAGACAATATAATCCACCAGCTTTGCATTTCCAGTCCAGCTTTGCAAGGATCGCTCTATCAGTCGGTTAAGTGATCAAAGTGCGCATTGTGGTTTTCCTCCAATTTTCATCCGATTCACATTTCTTAGTAATAGTTTTATATTGTAAAAATGTTTTTTCTTCTTTTTATAGAAATGTCACTTTATGTTGTGATATCAAAATAGAAAAATTTGCGGAACTTCATATAGTTTTTAAAGCCCTTGCATCATAATTCCAGAAAAGTCCGAAGTCAGCAAAATGGTAGAAAAGTGAGCGTTTAATGCTTATTGAATTAGTAATTAATAAAAATGTCGGGGGGCAAAAATCGTATATATATATAAATACATTTCTTAACTTACGGTAATTATTTTGAACTTCCGCATAGTCGGAACGCTGGTTTTAGTGTGGTGGTCCTCTGCTCGAATGACGATATTGATGGTTCGTAAGTTAGGGAAACAGCGATGAGTTCATCAATATTTTCTCGTAAAAAATGACAAGCTTATTCTAGGATATAGTCTGTACAGTGCAGAAGGAATAATGCTAAATTCTTCATTATATATAATTTGATATTCGAATAAGGTGATATAGATTGCTCCGATTTCTTCCCGGAAATTCTATTCAGTGTCACACCATCTCATCATCATTAAAACACAGAAACAGCCAGATGATCGCCATCGTACATTACTAGATTCAGAACTCTATTCCAAGATATTGCATAATATGAAATACCGGACTCCTTCTATTGCAGAGAAAAGAACATTAGATTCACAAGAAGATTTGTGAAAATTAATGTAGAAGTCTTTTAACGTTAGCTGTTATCAAATTAAATAAAAGCGTCTGGAGACTTTCATAGTCTGCCGCACTAAAGTTTTGTTTAGTTTTTTATAACTAAATTTTATTCCGCAAGTATTAATAATAATCTGTTTTTTTGTTAGGATTGGCAAATGTAAAAATAACACAAAATTGATACAATTGTAAGAGTTTTGTATTCATTTCAATCTGTATTTAGTTCAATAAACTGCATTTAATAAAAATATAACTTTTAACCTAAACGGCGTGGGAACTGCGGCGTGCTTACCACACGCCCTCCTATTCAAGTCGCGTCTGGCAAGATTTAG
This sequence comes from Triatoma infestans, assembly GCA_011037195.1. NCBI lineage: Eukaryota > Metazoa > Arthropoda > Insecta > Hemiptera > Reduviidae > Triatoma > Triatoma infestans. The sequence goes on from JAAEAF010014351.1 coordinate 86,849, forward strand.
CCCTTCATGGGCTGTTGCGCCATAGGGTTTATAACTTTTAACAAAAATATAAAATGAAGACACTTCTTCTTACTGCTATAAGAACAAAGAATTTGATTCAAAATGTTTTAAACGTTCTTAATTTTTCACAGGTAATAAATATATGTGCAGAAGCCTGTGTATTTTTGCGCCAGCATACCAAAAACGATAAAATCTGGTGTGAAATATTCACACAACTTTCTCTTACTGCAGTTCACAGTTATAATTGGCTAATTCTCTTCAAATAAATAATTCTTACTAGATGTTTACTTGTCTTCAATTCACATGGATAGAAGAATCAAAACTTTACTTTTATAAAACGTCTTCTCTGAGGAAAGCATGACCCCACCCCTCCCCAAAAACCCCCTGAAATGAATTTACCTGGAGAAATGTTCCAAATAAAAATTGCAGCTCTTTGCATGTATAGATAATGAACCAAGTTTAGCGAAAATCGCTGGAGTCGTTTTCAAGAAAATCTGAAAAAAATCCATTCAGTAAAATGGGACCTCCAGTTGACCGCTTTTGTCCAAAACCTTATTGTCAGGACCACCTGTTGTACTTAAACGTAATACCAAGTTCGACCTTACCCTGTTTTTGACTTGTGCTAACCACACACAGACAAATTTCTAAAAACCACTTTTTCGAGCTCAGGGAGCCCTCAAACCATATATTTTCGATAAAAACACGATATTGAAAGTTTGACATGATTATAGTATTTGTTTTTTTAGCAATAAAGGAAAGTAAAAAGATTTAACTTCAAATTCCTTAATGTATCTTTTCAGTCACATTCCGTCAAGTGGAAGTGATTTGAAAAAAGAAAATCTGAAATTTACAGAAGTAAATTCTTCACACTTATAATTCTTAATAGATATTTAGTTTAGATAGTAGATCTGTCGCTGTTTTTATGGAGAAAAGCACAGAAAACTGAAAAACATTTTCAGTCAAGTCGCACTTTCGTTGAATCAATTTTTTCAATTTCGGATTTTTGAAACATCTTTAATTTAGATTAATATTGTATAGATGATAGAATGATATAATAAACTAAAATAACATTAGAGAAAAACATAACCCCTCCCATCCCTCAAAACGGCTCTTAAATGAATTTTCCCGGAAAAATGTTCCAAATAAATGTTGTAGCTCTTTATATCTGCAGTTAATTATTGCTAATTTAAAGAAAATCGTTGGAGCCATTTTCGAGAAAATTGCAAAAAATTCATTCAATAAAGTGTTACTTCCGATTGACCGATCTTGATCAAACCCCTATTATCGAGTCCCATTGCTAACACTCGGAAGAAAAAGAAATTGGGGAAAAAAGTATATGAGTACATGATAATAGTGTGTTGAATGGAAATAAAGCTTGGAAAATGAAATTAATGAGAAAAATGTATAAGAAACTAACATACTAAACATCGATGTGTAATTGGAAGAATAAATGTAGCATTTTTGACTATAGGGAGGGATCTGTAGAGCAGTGCCTGCCATGAGAGTCCACTTTCGTTCACACTTACCAAACTAAATATGAAATTTGAATTTTCTGCGATTTTCAGTTATGCTGACCACACACAGAAACCAATTTCGAAATTGTTCCGAAAACACTTTCGGATTCAGACACTTCAAACGTGGATATCCGGTGAAAACTTTATCGAAAATTTGACAGGATTGCAACACTTCCTCTCTAAAGGTACGAAAGATGCCATTGGCGGGAACCCGGCCAGTTCACTGACCAGGTGTTTACACGAGGGACTATTGCACTGCCGGTCTTAGCTCAGGCAACACTGGCCATCAGCGGACAGTGAGCTGTAGAGGCTCCTAGGAATCTAAGGCAACTTGATGGATTTGAAGCCGGGACCTCCGCTTTGCTAGTCCTGCGCGTTTCCTCCGAGCAATCCCTTTCTTTTTTCTTGGCTTACGATAATTTACTAGGGACGGAGACCCTAGTTTGTGTTCTGTGTTTGTGCTTGTCTGCAAACGAGAAAGTGTATGTAGTTTACGTGTAGTGTGTACTTTCTGACGAAGTGCCTACATTCGACTCATGAGGTTCTACATTCTAGGAATGTGTATGACCTGATCCTAGTGATCAGCGATGGATTCTGGGGGTAGTATCATGTGGAAATAAGTATATAGTAATCTGCGGGTATAATTTGTTATTTCAGGACCAGAAACCAAAACGCGCCGCCCGCCCAAAACCTGACAAAATGCTCGAAATTTATGCGCTGTAAGGTAACAAACGCGACTTACGCCCGAAACCTAAGCGCCCCAGTGAAGAGACATTTACACGCCCCGAACGAAATATATGCGCACACCAATCGAGACATAAGCGCGCTTTAAAACGTAACGGCCCAAAAGTCGTCGTATGCTCGAAACATACGCGCGTCCCATCCGAATGCTATGCTCCCCTAACGGAAACGTATGCGTTCCTCAACAGATCTCTTTGTATGGCCAAAAATGTGACGCCCGCCTAAAACGTGACGTATGCGCGCCCTATCCGAAACTTACCCAGAGCTCATTATTCCAATGTAAGTAGGGAGGACATGAAGTCGCATAGGGAAACTTAACGGTACTATTGCCCCTGAATCCCCAAGAACTTTTTAATGTCTCCAGTAAGTTTAAATTAACTGGAAGAAAAATTTATTTCGCTCGGGTTGTTTAAAAGTGTGTTTGCTAAATTGAAAGAGAAAGTTGTGTGAGTGTTTCACACCAGATTTTTTTTATTTTATTTTAAAGCGCGTTCAGCATCTGTGATCATTGGCGCCTGGAGGCTTCTCTCGATGCAAATAACACTGTCCGGACGGTGAGCTGTAGAGGCTTCTAGGAAGAGAAAATCTAAGGTTCAGCACTGCTGGACTCGAATCGGGGACCTCCGCGTTGCTATTCCAGTCGCTACAACTGAACTAATTTCTTCCCGGTAAATAATTTCTAAATATATTATTATACATTTTATTTTCCCTTACTTAATAAGAGGAAGAAGTATTGCGATTATGCCAATTTTTCGAAATTCAGTTTTTCACCGGAAATATATATCTAAAACATAGTTTGTAAAAGTCAACAAGTTTCATTCTTAATTTTTTTGTTTTTTTAAATTAATGATAACTTTAAAAATTCAAAAATATAATCATATTAGTTTAAATACGTTGAGGTATGTGGTTCGCTCCCGTCCTCGATACCTAATTGGTAATTAGATGTTAGGCTCCAATAAAGCTCTTTACTAATCATATTAATTTTATTTAAAATTTTTTGGTAAAACTTAATTTCAGGTACTTCTTGGGAAGTTTTGACCGAAGGAAGCTTATTAGCCACTTCAACAAATTCAGGGATTTCACTTTTAATACAAAATTGGATAATTAAAGGGAGAATAAATATTTTTGTTTTGAAAAAAAATCTGTGCCTTCGAAGCTTACCAAAGAATAAATAGGGCAAATAGTAAGAGTGTTACTTTTATAGAGCCTTTTTATCCAATTTGTGTCCAGTTTATGAATTAGTTTTTGCTAAAAATATCTATATGTTCTGAGATCCCCTAAAAAAAAAAAAAAAAAGTTTTCAGCGAATAGTTTTGTTTATGAGAAAAATATCTCTAAAAAAAAAAATCGCCTGAAATTCAGAAACCTGATATACCTTTTAGAAGTCACAATTTACAGTTACCTTTTAGAAATCACAATATACAATTTTAGAAACCAGATCAAAAGGCAAAAAGATGTCCAAAGCTGCAGTGCCATATCAAGTTTAAGAGAGCCTGCAAGTGGGTGGATGCTGTTCTAGGGACGTAGGTGGTAGTAACATTGTTTTACCTTCAGCGTAAGTACATAGTATGAGTTTTGAGTAAGTTTGTAAGAAATAAAAAATTGAATTCTTATTTCTTCTGCCGAAGAATTTTTACTTTCACTTCTTCCTAGTAGGAGGAAGTATTGCAATCGTGTCATATTTTCGAAATTGAGTTTTACCGGAAAACTTGTTTAGAATCCCCTGAATATGATGTTTTTAGGGAATGTTCTCTATACGTAGTTGTGTGTGTGCTTTACCAGAAAATCTCAAAAACGAATAGTCGCAGGAAGAACAAACATGTTTTTTATAATTTTCTTGTCTACTTTTCTTTCTACCACAGACAGGAAGGTTTCGAGCAAAATCCATCAACCGAAAAGTAATTTTTTTTTCCAATTTTTCGTGATTTTCTCGAAAATAACTCCAACGATTTTCATTAAACTTCGTGTACTGTCTATACACATGAATATCTATCACTCTTATTTGAAATATTTCCCCAGGAAAATTGATTTTTTGGAGATTCTGGGGTAGCAGTAACGTATGCCTTCTTCTAAACTACAACTTCAGCTTAATATACGGTTTCACCAACTACATAGTATTAACACACATTAGAAGTATTGACTGAATTTAAAGAAAATCGGTTAACCGAAAGTGCGATTTTACGGATTCGGTTTTTTGGAATTTTTTCAAAAACTATTTCCTTTAAACTTGGTTTGCTAACTTGTAATTTCACAGATAAAAACGTATTACTTTTATTTGAACATAAAAAAAAATTGTAGATAGTTTGCGGAATTTGTGGCGTTACTACAAATGTTACATATAGTTGGTTCAGTGTTTTTAGAGCGCTCTAGTGGGCGATCATTTCTCTACCTGCTTAAGATTAAAGTAGGTTAAATATATCGCTCTATATTTATGTTAGGACAAGTACGTAAAATTTGAATATAAAGAAAATTTGTCTTTATATATAATTGTATTAAAAGGAGTAAGATAAAATCGTGTGAGTATTCTACACCAGATTTTTTTTTATAAGGAAATACCTATACAACTACAACCTGCAATAATATGTCAAGAATTCGCTCACCTCTTCTGCTCTACCTGGACTGAAAGTTTCGAAGAAGGATATTAATAGTGGCCATATAAATGTTTTATTAAATAATTATAATTCCAACTCATAACTGCAGAACAGTATTATGCAAAATATCATTGTTGTCATAAATTATTTATATATTTGACGATTGTATTATAGATAGATAGATAGATTCTACCGGGGGAATTGGCTATTCAGCCTACGCCACCGCGACACCCCAAGGATCTATTGTGGCACCCCCCCTAGTTGGAGACCCTCCCCCTATCCTGTCCTTAAGCGAACTGTGGAATTGGGGGGGGGGCTCCCAGGTGGTCAATCAGAACACCCGCCATTAGAGCACCCTCTCGAGTCCTGCTTGCCTTAGAAGACTTAATAGGTCCGAGAGAGGGCCCTGGCTGAGGCTTGTTGGCACCAGCTTCTCTTTACCAAAGAGGCGGTACCTTAGCCAGACCAGCCCCTCGCACTGACATACCACATGCAGTGCCGTCTCCTCTTCTTCCTGAAAAAAACCTACACAGGCTATCCGTTGCCAGGCCCATGCGATGCATGTGCTTATTTAGTCTACAATGGCCAGTGAGAATGCCAACTGCTATCCTTATGGCCACCCGGCCTAGTTGGAGTAATTCTGCAGTTAGCTTGGGCGAGTAGCTATGGATAAACTTTTTCGCCTGCCTCTGGCCTGGAGTTTTGACCCACCATTCCCTTGATCGGTCCTGCATCCATAGCTTAATGGATGCACTCCTGAGGCATCTTGAGACACCGCAGAACGGCTCCGGCCCGATAAGCGCTCTCATTGACCCCTCCCGGGCCAGGCGGTCCGCCGCCTCATTGCCTCTGTGACCCGAGTGCCCAGGTACCCAAACCAGGAAGACCTTATTATGGCTACTAATTTCCTTGAGTGCACCTAGGCAGTCCCACACCAGCCTTGAGCTGATCTCCCACGAGTCAATTGCCCGCAGAGCAGCCTGGCTATCCGAATAAATGACGACTCTGGAGTTATGCACTCCCCGTCTTCTTATTTCGGCGGCGCAGATAATAATCGCGACTAGCTCCGCCTGAAAGACCGTAGCTAGCCTTCCCAGGCTCACCGAGATATTACATCTCGGATGAGCCCCGTACACGCCGGCTCCCACTCACGATTGTATTATAGAAACAATTTTGAATGGAAGGTACCTCAAAAAACTCTTAAGAATTTTCCAGATTGATGAATTTTGCTAAACACAATATTACAAGAAATATGTCGCATTTCATTAATAATATTCAATCTTTAAGAAGGTCTAAGAAATAATATAGAATTTATATAGCAAAAATGCATGCGACATACCATAATTTGAAGGAATTATAATTATTCTGTATTTATTTAAACCGAGCTCATTTTATTCTAATATTCTTATAGCAGTACTATTACAGAGAATCCAGAGTGCCACATAAACATGGACCAGTATAATTCCCTAGCCTACCTTTATTGCTGTAGTTTGGGATATGTCTCTTGCAGCTCTGGACAACAGCTCTGTGTTAATTTGATTTTTTTCTGATTTAAAAAACGTTTAAATACTAAAAATTAGTGTAATTGTGCTCACGTCAGGCTGTTATTAATACTGCAAAATTTGAGAGTGTACGGTTGTGCATTAACTTAGATTTTACAGGTAATAAAAACCTATTAATATTTCACCTGTAGATATGGCTGTAACAATGGGAAGAGGGAGAAGTGAGTACGGCAAAATTTGTCTATTTGGTTATTAGAAGCAACACAGAATTTATTACATTACAAAAAAAACACTTTAATATCTGAGAACAATAAACTCATACAAATTCATAGTTAAATAACAGAGTTCACAAATTAATAGTCTTTATTTTTTTTTAAAAAAAAAAGGTCAATTCTCATAGAGTAAACACGCGTAACACTTCTCAAAAGTTCACAACGTAACCTGATAACCTGTCAAAAACCTTCAAAAATAAAGCCTCCTCTATTACCCCATTTCGTTCACAGTTTCCTCCATAGATAGCGCCATTGTCTCCGTTACAATGGCTGACAAAAGTATTGCCGAGTCCTGATGTGGGGAAGTGAATGCTTCTCTAGCTAATTGTATACTAGACCGTTTGCAACAAATAAGTAATGATCTTTCACTTGCAAAACAAGATATTAATCAATACTTTAAAAATGAAAATAAAGAGACGCATAAATCCATCCAATTTGTAAAATCTGAGATTTAATCAGATTTATCTAACATAAATAGAGATGAACAAAAAGTTAAAAAACAATTAAAAAAGAAAATATTATCTTCCAGCAACGCGTTTCCTTTCTGAATTCCAAATAATTGAAAATGAAGCGGTTACGAATTCAAATCAAATTAGAATTATTAATGTTCCTCTTCTAAAGGATGAAAATGTGTTCATTGTTAGTAAAAGTATAAGTAACTTTATTAACATTGAAATTAAAGAGGAATATACAGATTTCTACTACAGAGCTAAAACCCGTTATCCTAATCATTCTCCACCAATTGTTCTAAAATTCATTAGAAACGATTTGAATAAAAGCCTACTTCTCAAAAATGAAAATGGAACCGTCAACTTATTTGTTCAGGAAGGCGAGGATGTAAATAAGAGAATTTTCATTACCGAAGATTTAGGAAAGAAAACATAATATTTCAGAAAAGGAAAATATTTGCAAAAATCGGGTTTATTTAAATACATACTGATTACATACATACGCTGATTGTGTTACAGCTCTACTAACTATCATCACCGAAGAGGGAGTGAAAAGGCTGGTTATTAGCTCGGCGTACTTCCCTGGAGCTGAGGACTACCCCCTCCAGCAATTGGCGTGCTGGGTTGCGACGCCAATGCGCATAATATTGCGTGGGGAAGCACCGATACCAACCAAAGGGGTAAGTATCTTTATGAACTCATTATTGGAGAAGGGCTGTATGAGGGTAACTTAGGCTCGAAACCAACTTTTGTGACTGCAGCTAGGAGGGAGGATTTGATGCTAGCCTCGCGCTGTTTGTCGAGCAAAATAGCTCACTGGCATGTATCAAGTGATCCATCATGCTCGGATCATAGGCATATTGGGTTCGATATATGCACTCCACCATTGGTCATCAGTAGGCTTCGAAGCCCGAGGGAAACCCACTGGGAGGGATTTGTTGGGAGTCTCAGCGAATCTCCCAATGACCTTAAGGTGGACTTACGAGAGACGGAAAGTCTGGAACGGGCAGTGGCACTGGTAAGTAAGGCGATATTGGACGCCTACCAAGAAAACTGTGCGGAGAAGGAAAGACCTCCATAGGTCAAAGACAGTCTGGTGGCACGATCATCTAGAGAGGAGAAGGCGAGGGTGACAAGGCTGTTTAATAAAGCCAAAACCAATCAAGACTGGGCAACGTATAAAAGCGCACTGACGCAGTACAATATTGAACTAAGGAAGACCAAGCGCAAAGCCTGGCGGAGATTCTGTGTGGACGTGGCGGACACCTCAGAGTGTGCAAGAATTCACAGGAACCTGGCAAGAGAAGATATTGCGGACAGGGTAGGTTTCCTGAGGAGAGATGACGGAACCTACACTAACTCGGTAGAGGAGTCACTGGAGTTGTTTATGAACACACATTTTCCAGGGTCCTCCTACCGAGGGGCCCCTCTCGAGGTTGAGGGGTGAGAAGAACTGGTCGGGCGGACTGAAAATCGCGAATTACGTCATGCAGCCGACTGGAAGGTTCAAGCCCTATAAAATACCAGGAGAGGATGGAATTTACCCCATCTTCCTACAGAAGGCGGTGGAGGTGCCGATACCGCACCTATGCAGAATCTTCAGAGGCTGTTTGGCCTGGGGATTCATTCCGAGAGAATGGAAAAAGGTGAAGGTCGTGTTTCTCCCAAAAGTAGGGTGGACAGCAACCAATCGCCAAAGTCGTTTAGACCAATAAGCCTGTCTTCCTTTATACTGAAGACGATGGAGAGGATGATTGACAGGATTATAAGAGACGAGATTTTGAGGACGAATCCTCTTAATAGTCGTGTATGCCTATCAGGCAGGGAAATCTGTAGACTTGGCGTTGGATGACCTAAGCAGGCTACTCTGGAAGTCGCTTGACGACAAGGAAATTGTGGTAGCCACCTTTTTGGATATAGAGGGGGCCTTTAACAATGCGTCCTCAGAGTCACTAGTGGGTGCACTGATGAGAAGGGGTACACTTCCAACGACTTGTCAGTGGATCAGGACTACTCTATTAGGAAGGACTAATATAGCCAGGATAGACAACTAATTTCTTGAGGCCAGGGTGAGCAGAGGCTGTCTGCAGGGAAGCGTTTTGTCGCCATTGTTGTGAACGTTATTAGCCGTAGCCATTATGGCCAAATTAACTGCGGAAAGCTTTCACTGCCTAGGATTTGCGGATGATCTGGCAATCGAGGTGAGAGGGCGATTCGCGGTTACCGTTTCAGAGGACGCTCAATATTTTAAATCAATGGTGTAGGGCGGAAGATCTCTCCATTAATCCCACAAAACTAAAGTGGTTCCTTTTCCAAGGATAAAAAACTTACAAGGCTTAAAACAGCCGGTACTCGGAGGGGTTCCGATCCCCTTTGCCATGGAAGCCAAATATTTGGGAGTCATGTTTGACCGAAGGCTGACATGGAATTCTCATATTAACATTATCGTCATAAAGCCAAAATCGCCATAAGCAGTGTAGGAGACTGTGTGGTAAAAGTTGGGGACTAAGCCCGATGGTAACCCAGGGGGCAGTGGTATGGTAGACGAAGACCTCGCAGATGGGGGGGGTGGTTGCGGCGCTTGGAAGTGTTCAAAGGCTGGCTTCCTTCCGGAGCCATGGTGGACTACCCCCACTGCAGCCTTGGAGGTTCTTTTAAACCTTCCCCACTCCACACCTACGTCCGGCGTTGCTCAGGCAGTCGTGGCTCGACTGCAAAGGGTCAAGATCCTATTTATCCCGGCATAGTGGAAATACAGAAAAAATGCGAAGAGTAGGAGCAGACACATTTAGGCCTGCCTTCGGATATAATGACTCCTAGATACGAATACCAAAAAACCCTTCAAAGTGTTCATATTAGACAGAGGGGCATGGAAGGACGGGCCGCCAATTTCAGGCGAATCTATGTGGTACACGGACGGATCTAGGATGGAGGGAGGAGTGGGAGCCGGCGTGTACGGGCGCATCCGAGATGTGACATCTCGGTGAGCCTGGGAAGACTAACCACGGTCTTTCAGGCGGAGCTAGTCGTAATTATTACCTGCGCCGCCGAAATAAGAAGATAGGGAGTGCATAACTCCAAAATCATCATTTATTCGGATAACCAGGCTGCCCTGCGGGCAATCGACTCGTGGGAGATCAGCTCAAGGCTGGTGTGGGATTGCCTAGTGCACTTAGGAAAATCAGCAGCCAAAATAAGGTCTTCCTGGTTTGGGTACCTGGGCATTCGAGTCATAGAGCAATTAGGCGGCAGATCGTTTGGCCCGGGAGGGTTCCATTGGAACCTTATCAGGCCTAAACCGTTCTGTGGCGTCGCAAGATGCCTCAGGAGTGCAACCATTAGGATATGGATGCACGACCGATGAAGAGAATGGTGGGCCAAAGGCAGGCGAAAACGTTCATTCATAGCTACTCGCCCAGGCTAACAGCAGAATTACTCAAATTAGGCCGGACTGCCATAAGAATCGCAGTTGGCGTTCTCACTGGCCATTGCAGACTCAATAAGCGCATGCACCGCATGGGCCTGGCAACGAATAGCCTGTGTAGGTTTTATCAGGAAGAAGAGGAAACAGCACTGCACGCTCTATGTCAGTGCGAAGAGCTTGAATGGCTGAGGTATCTCCTCTTTGGAGAGGAGAAGCTAACGCTTGCAAGCCTCAGCCAGGGGTCCCTCTCGGATCTATTAAGGCAGACAGGGCTCGAGAGGGTGCTCTAAACCGCCCAACTGGGAGCCTCCCCAGACTCCAAAGTTCAAATAAAGAACAGGGCTGGAGAGGGGTCTCCAACTTAGGGGGTGCCACAATAGACCCATGGGGGTCGCGGTGGCGCAGGCTGAAGAGCCAATCCCCCTAATCTAAGTTCGGTGTATTCAGGTATCAATATAATCATAGGTGGAGACTTTAATTTGAGAAATGATATTTATCATTTAAATAAGTTGGATGATGAAATGTTTGAACAATTCAATTTTCAAGGTAATCATAAGTCTCTTGATGAGAGAATTTCACAAAAGGCCTGCAAATTAATAGAGATTGCGGAGAACTCATACAATTAATGGCAATCCGGGTAAATTTTATTTATTGGCCAACAAGTTGCAGTACATCCGATTTGGTATGGTTTTTCTTTTGTAGCTTACCTTTATTAAATAACTTTGTACTTTGAAATTTTTCAGATCATTTAAGTTGCAGCTTAAGTTTAAATATGAAAATTAACGTCATGAATAATAATAGTTTTAATTTGAATAATTTAAAAAGAAATACTTTGAGTGTATAAAGAGATCCAAGTTTGTTGATTAATTTCAAAAAGTATCTAGACCTTTGCCCTGGTATTTATTTCAACAGTGTCTCGATAAATGAATTGTTTGTAATCATTAGGAATTGTATAACAAATGGAATGCGCAATTCTAACATGATAGTAAATAAGAAAGACTCTTAGAAACCGAACAAACCAAGGTTTAATTCTGATTGTTTCAATTTAAAAAAAGAACATTTTTACATTTACTTAAATCATGTCAAAAAAGTAAGTTTAGTATACAATATTTAAAAAATTCATATTTAAGATGTAAAAAAGATTACAAATTAATAGTAAAAAAGTCAAAATTAAATTATATTAATTTGAAATTATCTCTTGGAGAAACTAGAAATCCAGTAGATTTTTGGAAAGCCATTACAAAAATTCAGCTTAAAGCGGCAATAAAAAGCACGATTTATAAGCATAATTTATGCACGAATTTAATACAAATTATTATGTGTGAAGTCATTCACAAACAAAAGAAGGAAATCCCGAAAAGTGAAGAAATAAGGACATCATAAAAAACAGAATTATTTTCATTGAAAGCAAGCATAGATTTTTGTACAAATGGCAGGTATATGATTATTAATGAATTCATTTTCATAGCCTATAATTTACTCCATAATTACCATCGTAGTTATGATATTAATTAATTGTTTATAATCTCAAAAACAATTATTATAGAGTGAACACCGATTGATTTGAAATCAATCTAAAAAAAATTATTTTTTGGTCAATAAAAATACAGAAATAATACTTTTTAAGCTGTAATATATTATGTTTAATTAAATTATGTCAAATTAAATTATATTAATTTGAAATTATCTCTTGGAGAAACTAGAAATCCAGGACAGTTATATTAACAGAACAGGATATTGATAACTGCTATAGGATAAAAATGTGGGCCCACGACCAATCTTTGTATATTTAAATCGTAATTTATTAAAACAGAATATATTAAAAAAAAGAGATATTTCAGTAGAAAAATTACAGACTGAGTCATGGACACAAGATGAAAGAGACGAAGGAAGAAGATTTACTCTTGCATTAATAAACTGAGAGCGATGGATAACAGAGTAAGCTATCGTAATAAGTTATTTAAATTTCGAGGCGCTTTTTATAGCCTTAGCAAAGTTGAGAAAGAATGGTGAAGGTAACCCTGATTCCGAGAGAGGACCAAGTAGACAAAAGTAGAAGAAATAAAAGCAAACTAAGTCGTTTTCGATTTCGTCCTCGAACACCCTCATCCTCTTCAGCCAGATCAGTGCCAGCTTAAACAAAATATTAATGGACATCACCCTGACGATTAAAGCCAAATTCTAACCGCAGAAAACTACCCCCAAATGCATTCAACAATTTGGCAACACTCTCAATGTATCTACTGTAATGAAAATGAGTTTTCCAAAAAATAGAAAGGCGGAACCCTCACACCAGGCTTTTGGAATCTGCATGGTTACTATACTAACTTTAATTTGTCTAAATCTGAAATAAATAAACTGATTGATATAGATACTTTAGGATTCTCCGAAACTTGGCTCTACTCTGACAAATTCATTATTCCTAATTCTTCAATGTTACGATTGTTTTTCCAGTCTGGCGAAAAAGGGATTTTTCAAGAGGCCGGGGGAGTGGGGCTATGTTTTTTATACGAAAAGATGTTGTGTCTGAGTTGAAAGTGTTATTATCTACTGACTGGTATTTATTTATGTTCATACAAATAAGAGAACGAGTGTTATATGTCGATAGTGTTTATTTGACACCTGGTAATGATTCCTGTAATGTAATTGAGGGGCTATTTTTGAGTTAAATGATCTTATGATTCAATTTAGTGATGTTGATTTCATAGTTGGTGGTGATTATATTCGAAAAAAGGTAGCCTTAATTGTATTGAAAATGATTTAGTTGAAGATTCATCGCTTTTAGTTGTGAGATTAACTTAACTTCTGATGATAGCGTAAATAAGAGAAGCAAATATTTAGTTGAAATTATGGCACAATTAGGATTGTTAGTTCTCAATAGTTGGTCAATTAGCGATTCTCCTTCCAAACTTACTTATATTTCTCTACTAGAATCTCTCTTGTTACTCAGATCACAATCTGTGTTTTTTTGGAAATATCTCACCCACTTTTATTAAAGCTAAATCTGGTAATCAGAGCACTATGCCTTATAAATACAATTACATTGATAGAAATTTAACTTTGTCCACTTTTATGAATCTTTTAAAAGTTAATGGAAATATTTATTATAGCGATGACGTAACTGAATTATATGAGACTTTTTGTAAAACTATATACAATACCATGGTTGAGTCGGAAGTTCTTGAACAGAAAACTTGTTTGCCACCATCTTTTATAAAAAATAAACCTTAGTTTGATGGAGAGTGTACCCGTTGCAAAAAAGAGGCAAATGATTTATAGAAAATTTGTAAAAAAAAATAATTTTAATAACATTTCTGTTAAAAATTACTTAAATGCTAAAACAGTTTTTAAGAAAATGATAAGATATTCTTAAAAGTTATATTACAATGTAATATAACTGTAAATTACATGATTTTTCTAATCCAAGAGAGTTCTGGTTGGCTGTAAATAAACTTCTACTTTGTACTAATAATGGGTGACTACTTTCAATTGCTGATAGGAAAATGTTTTTTGAGAATCTTCTCCCGCTCAGAATATTGAATGAATTCAATTTTTTTTACCTCATACGTCCCGGAATTACATAGTGATATAACATCGAACGAATTACTTAAAAGTATTAATAATAGTAAATTTAACAAGGATTTACCTAATGAATGCTTTAAATTTTTGCCACCTGCCTGGACACATTATTTGCAACATTTTTAATAAAGTAAGGACCCAAGCCGGTCCTATTCCCCAGTCATGGGCTCAAATAAAATTAAAACTATTATTCAAAAAGGAAATCCAGATGTCCCATTTAATTACCGAGGAATGCTGTAATCAATAATATTGTAAAAAATTTTTACTTCTATATTATATTATATGAAAGGCTTCGCAAGTGGGTTGAAAATTTAGAACTAATACCCGAGGAGCAGATGGGATTCAGGGCTGGAAGAGGTTGCAGGGATTGCGTCTTTTCTCTCTCCTCGGCTGTAAATATTCAGTTGAGATTGAGAGAAGAAAAGTTTGCGTGATATTCACAGATTTTAAGAGGGCCTTTGATTCTGTCCTTCATAAAAGATCTGGATGAAATTATATAGCATGGGACTGAGCGGTAAACTGCTAAGGGTAATAAAGAATTTATGAGAATGCATTCATTGTAATGTCTCAGGATGGCACGAATTCAGAGGAAATACTCGTTGCAGAGGGGGTTCTTCAAGGGGAAGTCTTGAGCCCACTTTTTTCGGCCTTTATATTTCTGAAATGGTTGATTTTTTTCAGAGGAGAAGTGCAAGAGGTGTCAATATTAAAGGAGAGAGGGATTTGTTAATGTTAGAAATTTGCTGGTGATGTTGAGATCCTTGCTTCCACTTGGAGGGAAGCTCAAAATATGTTGTTTATCTTAAAGCACTATTGTGCTGAAAATCTTTTGACTGTCAATGTCAAAAAAACTGTCGTTGTCCCCCTCAGTAAAGGTCCAGTAGGATTTAGGACATTTTTATATGACAATAACGAGATCGAGGTTGTCAATTGTTTAAATTATTTAGGTGTTCCGTTAGCTTTTCTGGCAAGTTTAGAAAGGAGGCTAATTCTTTCGTAAACAAAAGTGCAGCTGCTAGATCATCAGTATTAAATTTATTACGTTCAAGTAAATCTGATTCATGGGCTGCCAAGTGTCGTCTATATGACTCAATTGCCGAAAGCGTTCTGCTCTATATTAGAAATATGGGGATACCCTATGCAGATATTGTTGAAAGAGCTCAACTGTGATTTTTTAAAACTGACTTAGTACTACCCCGTATCACTCCTGACGCATATGTCAGGTGCGAGACTGGCGGAATCCACACTCAGCAGAAGATTTTTGAACAAATGATTAGATGGTGGATGCCCCTTTTGGCCATGCCTGAATATCGTCTACCCAGAGCATGCTATGAAAGGTTGAAAGAATTCATTCATTTACCTTCTGTTCCATTTAACTGGGTTGCAAACTTCATAAATATCTATACTACATCGGAGCTCACGAGATATGGGATTCGCAGAATTTGGACATAAAAAAAGAATTATAATAGTATGTGCCCACTTTACCGTGCCAATACTAGGACCGTAATAGGAACGTGTCAGGCGCTCCGAGCACTATCTATATCTATGCCCACTGCGACGGATAGAACATTGTCTTTAGCGAGAAAATCTGTAAGCCGGCAATGCAATGTGCCCTGAGAAGGCTCTGGGAGCCAATGACCTTGGGTATTGACGCGGCTAAAATTTAAACAAAAACTTTCTCTTAAAGTAGTTAAGAGAAAGTAATAATGAGGCTGTTCTGATTTTTTTGGTTTGTTCTTCCGATTCAATCAAATAAGACATTAATGATTGATTTTATCCGTACAAGTTGCTAGACATATATATAATATCTAAAGCATTTCAATTAAATAACAACCGGATTGAATGACCGAATATGCGAACTCCAAAAATAATAAATTGTTCACGTATTTCTGTATACCGGCAACAATACCTGCATGTTTCGAAAAAGATGATTTTAAAACAAATAGGTTTTATATTATTTTGGTAGGAACTTGGATAACATAGAAGATTTTAAAAAAGATAATTTCTTCCTTTCTCCGAGGGCAATCCTGCAAAAAATGCTAAATGAATGCATGTAACCTACCTTAGAATCATAAATTCGTTAATACCAAATCTTATAAGTGGTATAGTAGTATAATTTATAATAAGTAGATGAATAGATAAAAGTTATAAAAGGTTATTCATGGAAGTTTATAAATCTTAGTGATAGTTTATAATCTTAGTGCAAATGCCAGGCAAAAAAAAAATTACATTTTATTAATTAAGAGAGCAAAGGAGAAAAGTCAAATCGACTTTACTGCATGAATATCAGCTGTCAGTATATGATAAAGGAGCAGGTTATACAATCAAATGTTAGTTCTCGTTGTCTGTCTCGTTGCAATCCGGTTAGACTTAATATTGTACTAAATTATTTATACGCCATTAATGAACATTAATAGGAGGTTTAGGCTATGTCTAAAATAACTTAGTTAACTTTTAAGAAGACTTATTTAAGGGGCAAATTTGTCCTTAATTTTAAAGATGCTTATCCTAAGAGGAAAATTTGGGTAAGTATTCTAGATATGTTTATTTTTAAACTTCATCTCTTAACTCTGAAAATTATTTGTGCTACTTCAATTGTGATTACTTTTCAAAAAAAGATTGCTATTTCCTTCTTCTTTTTTTTTCTTTTTTTAAAAGCATCAGTGCTCTGCCAAGGAAAAATAAGTGCAATCCAAATCTAGTCAGTTTAAGAACTAAACAGTGTGCTAGCGGGAAATGTAGGCATTATTACCATCATTGGACAAATAATCCTTACAATAATGGAGAACACAAGAGACTATTGCTATTGGTAAATCCTCGGTTGGGAAATACCATAAGAAGTAGAGGTATTGGAACTCTGGTTTATAGGTTTCTGAAAGGAGCGTTAAAATTGAGATATCTCTTACTTGGCGGCGCCGTAGGTGGGGGCATGAGTCTTCATAAGGTAACGTAATCTATTTTCCAAAAATTGAATGTATTGCAGAAATACTATTTAAAGTAATCTTTATTATTTTTTTATCTATCATGTTAAGCATCCTTCGATGCAAACAAAGAGAAATTTGGTCCAAAATAAAGTATTTGCTTTCGACAGTCTTTGCTTAATGTAAATACCCCAGTAATTAGGATAATGAAATAAATAAACAAACAAAAATTCTCTTATGAGAATATCTGAAAGATGAGTAACTTTTCTTAGCATTTTTGAAATCGTATGAGTATTTTAACTAGTTTGAATAATTGCACTTCACAAAGTGAAATAGACTACAAATAGATTACTATCACCATAATGCTTAGAATGTTGGTCCTGAAATAAGCTATAGAATTTGATTAAAAGAAGATACAAATAAAGCTTAATTTTAATTAACCTGTAGCTATAAAAGTAAACTAGTAAATTTTACCATTTATTTTTATTTTGTTAGAGTTATCAGGACTGGAAGCAATCACTTCCAGATATAAGTTGGATAGAAAGTTATATGCCGACAACGGAAACAATTGATAGTTTTCGTGGGAAAATGATCACATTTAAAGATAAAGTTACTGATATCGAAATTGGTTAGTAGATTATTTTTCTTTTATTCCTTTTAATTTTAAATTAATAACTTCTAAACAACTCTGTTGCATTAATTATAACAGATTATTGGATGTCCTTCATAGCTTGAAGTTTCTGGTTTTGTTCTTACTGAAATCACATAAAAAGCTCTTCATAATTTTACTAGATTATATCCAGTTTCATTTTATTATAATGAAGATATAAAATGTACCCTAGAAAAGTCAAATAGAGAATTCAAGCTATTTACGTGCACTAATTGGTTATTTGATAATGCTTTCGATAATTGTACTCGAAATCATCAATTTGAGATTATTCTTTTGACTAAATTATAGTTTGATTGAATTATTCATATTCAACCGCGAATAGAGATTTCTCTTGCATTATTATAATAAATCATATAAAGTGGTAAAATTTGTGCGTTTTGTTCGTGGTGAATGGATAGTTTGAAGGGTTTGATGAGCTTCGTCTTTTCTTTTTTTAATGAATTATATAGATCCTCGTCTGATGAAAGTAGGAGAAGAGAAATGGATAAGACTACAGGAATGGTTAAATCAAAGAATAGATGAGGCTTATGCTGCTGCTGAACAGAGAGAATTAGAGAGTAAGTTATAGCTAAATAGCGGATTGGAAGCTTTTAGGTGAAAGCTTTGCTTTGTTGTAGTTGCACTCATTTGGAACAGTTTGATTTACATCCATGCACCACAGTTTTTAATTTTTTTTGCTAAATTTTTTAACTTAATTTTAGTTGTACTTTCTTTCTCTCCTTCTCCTATGATAAAACACTATATATCATAAATAAACAACATTGCGTTTTTTCCGCTAACTTGCATGTTTGGATATTTGTGTACTTAATGTTTCCTTTAATTATTGTAAAATCTTTTTTTTCCTAATAGCAAGCAGTTTCATTTCTTTAATAAATATTTAAAAAATACAAATTGTGAATTTACATTTTATGTTTCGTATCGTGGTCTAAATTAACACAAAACTTCACTTTCATCCACATTATTTTTTTTCTTTTTATATTTTTTTTATAGGTGCCGCAAAAAATAATTCTGTTCCACTTACTGAGAAGATACAAAAGATGTACGAAGGTATGAAGGCATCCAATTGTAATAGTAATGCTGTAATACTGATTTGATTAAAAGTCAGTTGGTAGAATAACCTTTCCAAACACTGTGTTATCTACATTTCCAGAACTATATGTTAGGAAATTAGAAGATTTATTAAAAGAACAAATATATTATTCAATTAGGCAATAGCATTGTTTTACAATTTCCCTAACAAACATTCAATGCTTTGTCTCTGATATACGAAGTTATGCAAAAAAAAATCTGGTTTGAAATACACACACGCAACTTTTTCCTGTTGGAGTTAACAAAATTGTGATTGACAAATTTTATAGTTAGTATACCAAATTTAATGAAATTCAACGATGTTTTTATGGAAAAAATCGCGAAAACTGAAAATTTGTTCAGTAAAAACTCACTTCCGGTCTAATAATTTTTTTTGAAACTCGGAATTTCTAATTAATTTTGTTTAGATGGTAGAATTGTATAATCAATTTGAGACTTAGAGGAAAACATACCTTCCCCCTCCTCCAAAAGCCTCCCTAAATGAGGTTACCCGGAGAAGTGTTTCAAATAAAAGTTGCAGCTTTTTATATTGTAGTTCACATATTTAGTTTAAAGAAAACCGTTGGATCTTTTTATCTTGCACTATTGTGCTGAAAATCTTTTGACTGTCAATGTCAAAAAAACTGTCGTTGTTCCCCTCAGTAAAGGAGCCAGTCAATTCCGATTGAGGACTATGACACATACATTAACTTACTGTTGGGTGATACTTAAACGGAATATCAAGTTTCAACGTTTTGCGTTTTTTCGATTTTGAGTTCATACAACATACATAGTCACCATTTTCTAGAAACCACTTTTTTTAACTCAGGAGACCTCTAAACATGTATTTCCGTTGAAAACTTGATATCGAAAAACTGGACGATTACAAAAGTAAATAACATGCAAACACTATTTGATTAAAAGCAATTTTCCTTAATTTTAGGATGTAAATTTTTGCATTATCGTCACTAAATAAGATTACATTGAAATCCGTAAATTTAAATACTCCCAGAATTATTCGAGTTTTCACCGGAAATGTTTTGAGGTCCATTGAGTCCGAAAAATGGTTTTCAGAAAATGGTCTTTGTGTGTGTGAATGTATATATGTATTATATGTTAACAGCTTAGCTCAAAAATGAAAAACCACAGAAAGTTCGAACTTGACCTTCCGTTTGGATATCGTAATGGGAACCGATAGGAAGTTATCTGTCAAACTGACTGGATTTTTCAATTTTTTTACAATTTTCTTTAAACTTAGTATATCTACTAAACATATTAAGAGCTATCTTCTATTTGTAACATTTCTGCGAGAAAATTCATTAAGGATGCTTTTGGGGGAGGAATAGGGTTATGTTTTCCATTAAAGTGCTATTTTATTTATTATAAGATTTCTCTATCTAAATAATATTAATTAGAATTAAATATGTTGCCAAAATTCCGAGTTTGAAAAAATAGTTGACCGGAAAAGCGTTTTTAGTTGACCGATTTTTCATTTTTCTACGATTTTTCACTTTTGTTTGAATTTTTTCCCGAGGAAGGGTACTTAAGCGGTTTTGAGGAGGGGAAAGGTTAAGCTTTTAAAAAAGGTTTTATTATGTTTAGATTCTCCCATTGATATAAAATTAAAGATAAATAAAATTTAATAAGAATTTTAAGTATGAAGAAAATTTGTCATTATATCTATATGAATTATATGTCAAAATTTATATCTACAAGTCGTGTGAATGTTTCAATCCAGTTTTTTTTTTTTTAATCCTAAATTTGGCCTCTACTAATTTTCATGTAAGAAATTAATAGTATTAAATTCTTCTTTACTCAGCTAATTCATTTGGGTTGCCTGGCTAGCAATGCACTTTTATATCAATGTTTGTGACCAAGAATTATATACAACTTCAGTAGAATGGTACCAGCCAAAACAAATTTCACTTCGTTTTCTGTTTCATTTGCAATATGCCAGCAAATTTAGCCCCAATGTTTTTTTTATATTTTTAAATACCTAAGTTTTCATATTAAATATATTTTTTTCTTAGGATCTTCGATGAAGGTGAACGCTTTTACATTTGGAGCTGCGCCAGAAACAAAGCGAAATGGTAAGTAATAAAAAAATTATTTCAAATAATGAATATATCACTGTAGTAACTTATGATTTTACATTTCCATAAGATTTTTTACCCTGCTTTTATTAAATCATACCTACCTGTATACCTTCATAATTCCATTTGTGATTCCTATAATCTCATTTGTAAATCATAACTAGGTTTTGAGAAATTTTTTAGAAGACGGTGGGGTATTTCTTCAGAAGAACAGTTGGATGCGGCTGAATGTAAGTTGCCCTTTCCATAATCCTTAACAGTCCTTATGTTTTATTACAGTAAGAGAATCCTCTATTCTATTCCATCCTTACTTATTCATTCCTTATAAGTAATGTTAAATTGAATACTTATTAAACTAGATTTTGAAAATGTCATTAAAAGGCTCATTCAGCCTTTAAGCATATTAAAGCATTTCTTGCAATAATGAAAACATAAACTTGTTTGTTTGAATTAACCGTTTAATTTTCTTTTTTTTATTCATTCAAAAAAATTATTATTTTTTATTTAATGTGTTAATAGATAGTGCAGAAAAGCGGGTTGAAAGTTTACAGCAAGAATTAATAGAAGTCCAGTTAAAATATCAAAAGGAAATTGAACGATTAGAGAAAGATAATAAGGAATTAAAAAAGCAAATTCTATTAAACAAATCTAGTAAAGTAAAACATAAACAAATTAAGGTACCTATTTCATTATATAATTGCTGATGTAAACGTATTAATAATCAAAACTTCTGTGTAGGCTCTTGCATTTTATATTTCTTTTATTATTTCTATCTGGGTTTAATTATCGATTTAATATTCCATCGGTTTTCAGAAATCGTTGATCGACATGTATTCCGAAGTATTGGATGAATTGGCTGATTATGATTCTAGTTATTCTGCACAAGATCATTTGCCTAGAGTGGTCGTTGTTGGAGATCAAAGTGCTGGTAAAACTTCAGTGTTAGAAATGATAGCTCAAGCTAGGATATTTCCAAGGTTGTCTTTTCACTGAAATCAGAAATTAATTTCAGTATTATTGTTGTTTTTTTTAAGTGCTTTGGTAGAACTTGGGATTATTTTTTATTTATTATTATTTCCAGGGGTGCTGGAGAGATGATGACACGAGCTCCTGTTAAGGTTACTCTCAGCGAAGGTCCATATCATATTGCTCAGTTTAAGGACAGTGATCGTGAATTTGATCTGACCAAAGAAGATGATTTAGCTAAATTAAGAACAGAAGTAATTTAGTTTTTATTTTTGCTAAAGTCGAGTCGCAACCGTTAGGTATGTGTGTTTGAAGTATTAGCATCAGCTCATTTCTTTTCTATTTCATCAGGTTGAGCTTAGAATGAAAAGAAGTTTATCAAAAGGTAAATCGGTTAGTCAAGATGTGATTTCGATGACCGTCAAAGGACCTGGTTTACAACGTATGGTTTTAGTTGACCTGCCTGGCATTATTTCAGTAAGTAAACTGTACCTTGCGGAAAAACATTTCTAATAATTTTTTTGTACTTTTACTTAAGTAAAACTATATAACCATTGCAATCTTGCCAAATTTTCTAATTTATGTAACTAATAAAATTTGTGTAATTGAGGTTCCTTACTAAGAAAAAAAATGAAAAATATTTTAGCAAATATTTGGGGGGGGGGGGGAGGGTTGTGTGAAAAACTGAATGTGTTAGGGGCTTTTGCGATTTATTGCAAATATAACGAAACATGGAATGCATTTATATACTTATACTCTCTCCTGTAGAAAGTACTTTTTTTCTATTCTTTAATATATTTGACTTAGGAACCGGTCAAATATTTATTATAGATAAAGTATTATTAAAAGCGCGGGAAACAAATCAGCAACACTTAGAAGCTGGTCGAAAAACAGAGTGAGGGAACCCAGGAAAGAAGTGTGGGGTCCAGACTTCACTACTATAATTCTGGCAAAGCTGGCGAGCATCGCCTTAGATATCAAAAACAACGCTAAGGTAACAAATTTAGAGGTCAATAATCAGTCACTTCAGTCTAGTATTACTGCACTTAAAGATGAGTTTAGTAAAACTGTGCCTAAAATACAAAAGGATATTAGTCATTGTAAAAAAACTATTCTGAAAAAAGAAAACTTAATACTAAAAGACAAATAATGAATTTCAAAAAAGACAGCATAGATAATTCTCAAACATCATTTCAAAATTATTTAAAAATTGATAATGTACCTGTACTTGAAAATGAAGATTTATTCTTCATAATTAAAGAAATCGCTGACAAAATAGAAATAAATTTAACTAAGAAAATGGTAGATAATACTTATCGCAAGCACACCCCGAATAAAAACACTCTACCTTCTATAATAGTAAAATTTGTCTATAACTTAGTTAAGATAAAATTTATCATCACTACGAAACAAAAAAGGCAAGATTTAACCGTGTCTGATCACCAGGTTTATGTGAATGAATACTTATCTACGCAAAAACTTATTTCATTTCATAAAGCCAGACAGCAAAAGAAGGAAGGTAAATTAAAACAAGTTTGGACAAAAAATGGAATAATAATGATAGAGAAGAATGAAAGAAATAAGCCTGAAGGAATTCGCTCTGAAGAAGATTTAGTCTGTTTTGAAATAAACGCCCTTTAACCCAACAACATGAAGAGGAAGCTACTCAAACCGAAACAGAATTGGAAGATACTGAGACCATCTCATTATCATATTCAGCAGAGAGGAAGAAAAACACCAGAGATAGAAAATCGAAGATTACTCGACCAAGTATTTCAGAAGATTTTTTATAACAGAAGACAGCCAGCAATGTTTAAATCAAGTAAATATTTTAAATTTTAATCATAAATCATTGAGTATAATATTCTGGAATGTCTTTGGATTTAGCTCCTTGTTTAATCTCTCAAATAAAGATATAATAAAAATTCAAAATGTACAAATATTCCGTTTTAATGAAACTTGGCTTACATCAAACAACTTAATCAAGCCTTATTTCTTGAATGAATATGATTATTTTTCTGTTAATGCTACTAAACAATCTGTAAAAAGTTGGGGAAGTAGAGGAATAATTATTTTCTTAAAAAAGCTTGAATTTATTAATGTAAAAATTATAATTTCTAGAGAATGGTTCTTATGTTTAGAGGAAGAGTATGAAAATGAAATTTATTGATAGGTTTAATCTATTGGAAACTGGGCTCTGCAATTCAGTCTATCTTAAGTTCAGTATTTAATGATTTAAATCACTTAGTACATAATTATACTCAACAGAATATTGTAATCGGAGGCGACTGGAATGCCTGCATAGGCACACAAATAGTCTAGATGACGAAATATTCTACTGCTTAAGCTTTTCGGGTATTCGTGAATCTAAGGACGGTTTAATAAATAAAAGAGGTGAAAGCATTATACTACTAATGAAAAGTCTTGGCATGGTGGTATGTAATGGGAGATCACCTAGTGATCCAACACCCCAAGTTCACCTATATTGGCAACAACGGATGTAGTGTCATAGATCATATGTGGGTGTCGTTCTCCTTTTTAGATATCATTTGAGATTTTAAAATATTAGATATCTGCGAATTATCGGATCACCTCCCATGTTTTCTCACTTATATTCTACAGAGCAGAATCAAGTTGACAAAATTGCTTGTTATTTATGTAGGAATATAGCAACTCTAAATATTTTTCGAGCAATCCTTGAATCTTCTAATCAAAACCTTACTCTCGATTGCAGGGCAAGTCAACTTCATAATATTTTTGTTGACCTAATACACAAATACATAAAAGAAGCAGGTCTTTTGAAGTTCCAAAATTTAAAAAGATTTAACAATAATAATAAACCTTGGTTTAATAGCTCCTGTTATAAAGCACAAAGAAACCTTCACAATTTATACAAAGCTCTTTCTCTCCTGATTCCTTAAACTTGTTTAATTCTACAAAAAAAATCTACTTTGAAACACTCACACAACTTTCTCTTACTTCGGTTTTCAAAATTGTAATTGACAAATTTTATAGTTACAATACTAGATTTAATGAAATTCGTCGAAAAATGAAAAAAAAATTGTTCAGTAAAAACGCACTTCCGGTTTACTAATTTTCTCAAAACTCGGAATTTTGGCAACCTATTTATTTCTAATTAATTTTGTTTGGATGGTAGATTTGTATAATCAATTATAATAGCACTTTAGAGAAAAACATTACCCAACCCCTCTCCCAAAAACCCCTTTAAATGACTTTACCAGAGAAATATTTTAAATAAAAGTTGTATATCTTTGTATGTGTAGTTTATATAGGAAGTTTCAAGAAAATCGTCGGAGCCATTTTTGAGAAAATCGGGAAAAGTGAAAAAATCATTTAGTAAAGTGGCAAAGTAAACACACTTCCGGTCATCCGATTTTTTCAAACTCGGAATTTCAACAACATATTTAATTCTAATTAACATTATTTGATGACATAATTGTCTAATGAACTGAAAGAACACTTTAGAGGAAGCCGTAACCCCACCCCTCCCTCAAAAGTACCCTTAAATGAATTTTTCCAGAGAAACGTTTCAAATAAAAGGTATAGCTCTTTGTATGTGTAATTGATATACTAAGTTTCAAGAAAATCGTTGTGGCTACTTTTTAGAAAAAATAAAAATACCAACTAGTGGGATGTGGTACTTCCGGTTGAGGAATTTTGAGAGATAACGTACAGATCCCATAGTGATAACTGAACGGAATATCAGTTTGAACTTTCTACGGTTTTTCGATTTTGAGCTATACTGTTCACATACATACGTACATACATACACACACACACACACACATACATACATACATACATACCACACACACACACACGCACGCACGCACGCACACACACACACACACACATATATATATATATATATATATATATATATTTATGTAGACCACTTTAGCAAATGACTAAGGGGACCTTAAACGGATATTTCTGGTGAAAAGTAGATATCGAAAATTTGACACCTTACTAGAAGTAAGAGAAAGTAAAAAATTATTTTGACAAAATAAAGGCGCAACTGGCTACATCAAAACACCGCAAGTGTCTGGTCCACAGTAAAATTATTTCAACTAAAATCACAAAAACAAAATGCAATATCGCTTAAGCAATGGGAAATCTTTTACCAAAATTCTCTTCCCCTAAAGTTGGGGCCTTCCTTTCAGTTTCCTCGACATTAGCAGGGAACTTGGCAGGGAAATCTCATTAGATGAACTGAATGTTGCTATTAGTTCAATTAGAAATAATAAATCCACTGGCTTGGACCTTATGCTAACGAATGTTTCAAAAATGTGAACAGTAATTGGATCAATTATCTTCTGAACATATGTAATAAAATATGGCATGATTAATGTATTCATCAAGATTGGATGAAAGTTAAAATGGTAATGTTGCATAAAAAGGGCCCAAAAGATGATCCCCAAAATTATAGAGGTATCTCCATATTAAACAGCATTGTTAAAATTATCACTACCATAATCTATAATAGACTAATCAACTGCGTTGAACAACATAATCTAATCCCACAGATACAGACAGGTTTCATGAGAGGTAAGGGTTCTAGAGATTTTTTTTTTTTGCGCATCAACTACTGTGGTTATTAGCGCCGTCTAGAGATGTTGTTTTAGTTACTGTATTACACTATCTTCTGTAATAAACATTGCTTACTTTTTATAGAAATATCACCTCTTTTGAAAGTGGCGAGTTATATTTAAGCATAAATAATAATATAAACAAATTAAGAACCATACACATCTATCTGGAATGCGACACCATTCAGACTCTATTATAAGAAATATTTTACAAAATTTTTCCCGGAATCAGAACGTCCACTTTGTACTAACGGTTATGACAACCTGACCCACACACTTTTGTACTGTCCCATTCTTTCTGCTTTTAGAAATAAATACATAAACCAGTAGGTTTCAGAGCATCCTTCGGATCGGATACGGATAATGTGGTGCAGACCTTATTCATCGGAGACAATACTAACAAACTAAATAATGTTTACTATTTTATGTCCAAAAGCATTTATCTTAGATTAAAAAGGAAATAGTAATAATAAAATAACACACCATAAAGAAAAGACTGATGTATGTGATCTTTATTCATCCACTCTCCTTATCTTTATATTCTACTTTATATAGACAAGCTGTTATTAAGCTGTTCATTTATTATTTGTACTTTATATACTATTTCTTATATTTAAACTTAAACAGTATAATACATATATTAATGCTTATACACTTGAAAAAATATACATTATATTGTATGTTATTGAAGTATGTGTCATTATAGTATCATGATTGTTTTATATGACTGATTCTAATTTTAATTACTGTTTTAGTTATAGAAAACATTATTATAATATGGTATAATTATATTGTAATATTATTGATTGTATAAGCAAGAGACAAACTCCTTGCTGTAAAGGTGTATCCTTTAAAAGCAATAAATAAATAAATAAATACATCCATACATCTAGCCATCTTCTATGATTTTTTTTTCAGTTTTGTATTTCAATATTTCGCGAAAATACTTCCAACGATTATTCTTTAAGTTTGGTCAAAAATTAAAACACAACATATAATAGGCTGTCATTTTTTTAGAAATAGTTTTTTGGAAAAATTTACTTTAATTGGATTTAGGGGTAAGTTGTTACATTAGGTTTTTTTTCTGAAAAGGAACTTCAATGTTATATTAAGGACAATTCAATGTAAAAATTTCTAATTCGAAAAAAATAATGTAATTTGTAATTTGAAAGATGCAGAAAAAGAAATTGTTTAATGTAATTTTATTGTTAATTGTCCTTTATATATGCAGACAGTGACAAAAGATATGGCCGAAGATACTAGGGAATGTATAAAAAAAATGACCCAAGCTCATATGTCCAATCCGAATGCAATTATTTTATGCATACAAGATGGTAGTGTTGATGCAGAACGTTCCAATGTTACTGATTTAGTGTCACAAGTGGATCCGGGTGGTAAAAGAACAATCTTTGTATTGACTAAAGTGGATATGGCCGAGGATAATCTTACAAATCCTCAAAGGGTGAGTGTAATTTGTTTGCAATTTGCTTGCGGAGATAGTTTTATTTAGTTCTGTAGTGTTTATAGTTCAGCTTTTTCTTAAATTATTTACATGATGAGCTGAATGGTGCAATCAGAGTGGCAAATACCAAAATTAAACCATATGCCAAGGTTGCTGACTGATAATGTGTTCAGTTTGAGACGATTGATACAAAATTTGGCTAGTTACTGGCCAAAATGGCAATTAAATGTATATAAGCCCAGAATTCTTGAAGTTAAGCAATTTAAAAGCTTCAAAAAAAGAGAATTGGCTATAAGAGGTCATAAAATTGAAATAATAAAGCAATTTTCCTACTTAGGTTTTACATTTAATTTCAATCTAAATTTTAAAAATCATTTAACAGAAAAATTACCTAAATCGAAGTTTGCTCTAATTAGCGCTAAAAATTAGATTTGGGATAATATAAATGATAATTTTCATACAAAAGTCAGAATTTTTTCATTCTGTGTCACGTCCCATAATGTGTTGTGGAGTGCAGGTCTGGGGATGGAAACCATTTGAAGTCGAAAAATTACAACGCTTCTGCCCTAAAAAGATATTTAACTTACTTCAGTATATACATATTATTTTTTAAATTTAGAAATTGGCCATAATGGTATGTACGTTTATATACTTATCGTCTTCGTCATATATACACAAAAAAAGTTTTATACAAATGAACGATAGATTAGTGAAGATGGCATGGTCAGTTATTAACAATGAACTGGGCTATTACGGGGGGAATAAGTAAATCTTATTAATAAATTTAATATTGTTATTGATGAAAATAAAAGGATAATAGAACAGTTCTGTCAGCTCTCAGACTCATTATTGAACGGTTTCATCAGTTTTGAAATAACTTTATATTAAAAGAAAAAAAGTCAGGACCACTCGTCCCATATGCCCATATGCTGTTTAATGTTAATAACCATTAACTTAATAAACTAAATGTTCATAGCTAAGATCGGATATGTCAAGTTTAAATAGTAAATGTGGGACTCTGAAAGCTCGCAGAACTGTCCCCTATATAAGAATATATATTTAAT
The DNA here is from genome assembly GCA_011037195.1 of Triatoma infestans. NCBI lineage: Eukaryota > Metazoa > Arthropoda > Insecta > Hemiptera > Reduviidae > Triatoma > Triatoma infestans. Next base: position 115,775 of record JAAEAF010014351.1, read on the forward strand.
TAAAGATTTACACCATTTTATGACTGAGTGTCCTATTTTAAATGAATACCGTCTCAGACATTTTGGCTAACCAAAATTTCCACATTATGAACGGTATTTCTACAGTATGAACTGTATTAGCATAGTTAATAGCTCGGATTGGATCGCATTGGCTGCTTATATTAAAATTGCTCATAACTACAGATAGCTAATTATTAATGGAGCCTCAGTTAACAATTGCTAATTTATCATTATTATTCTTGTTAGTTTTATTATAATTATTTTCATAAAAATTTTGATCAGATGTTTTCTTTTCTTTCTCTTGAAGTGATTTTTTTGGTTTTATTTTGAATTAAGTTGTTTATTTATTATTTTTTTTACAAATCAAGTGTTTCTTATATTATTAATAACACGATTAGTTTGGGGACTATTTGTAAATCTACCATTAAAGTTGGTGAGTATTTTTTTATTTAATTGAAACTTACCTGACTTCTAATTGACCGAGCTTTTTCGTTTATATGTATAAGTGTATTTTGTAAAGCTCTTATTGTGTAAATGAATTATTATTATTATCATTTTTATTATTATTATATAGTTAATAACGTGCATTTAACATTTATAGATACAAAAAATTCTATCAGGACGGTTATTTCCAATGAAAGCTCTTGGATATTTTGCCGTGGTAACAGGGCGAGGTAGAAAAGACGATTCAATATCTGATATAAAACAATATGAAGAGCAATTTTTTAGAAGTTCAAAATTGTTTAGGTAAATTTCCTTTATAATCTCTTTGGAAGTGACTATTTCTCCAATAATAATATACAAGCCCCAATTAATTCAAAATATATATTTTATAGAGAGAGTATGCTGTCCTCTACACAACTTACTACCAGAAATCTATCTTTTGCTGTTGCTGAATGTTTTTGGAAAATGGTGAGAGAAACTGTAGAACAACAGGCTGATGCCTTTAAGGCGACAAGATTTAATTTGGAAACAGAATGGAATAATACTTTCCCGAGGTTATTTTCCGTATTTTTACTTTCTCTTACTACTTCTCTAAGAGCAAGTATTGTGATCATGTCAAATTTTCGAGATATCGAATTTTCGATGGATATATATATGTTCTGAGTTTCCGACTCCGAAAAAGTGTTTTTTTTTTAAATAAATAAAAATCTGTGTGTATGTATGTAAGTGGTCAACATAACTCAATAACGGAAAATCGCAGAAAGCTCTAACTTGATATTTTGTTTAAGCATTGATCTTTAATCAAAATTGGTCAACCGGAGTGGATATTTACAGAATGGATTTCAGTTTTTTTTGCGATTTTCTCGAAAATGGCCCCAATGATTATTCTTTAACTTGGTATATCAACTATACAGACGAAGAGCTACAACTTTTATTTGAAACATTTTTCTGGGCATACTCATTTAAGAGGGGTTTTAGGAGTGGTGTTATGTTTTCCTCTAAAGTGTTATTTCAGTTTATTATACGAGTCTATCATCTTCTATGTAATATTAATCAGAATTAAATATATTGCAAAAATTCCGAGTTTAAAGATAAATTGGTTGCTCGGAAGTGCTACTTTACTGTACGGATTTTTCAATATTTTGAGATTTTCTCGAAAACGCTTCAACGATTATTCTTTAAAAACACACATACAAATATTAACTACACATACAAAGAGCTAAAACTTTGATTTGAATCATTTCTCCGGGCAAATTCATTTAAGGGGATTTCGGGAAAGGTGTGGTGTTATGTTTTCCTTGGAAGTGCTTTTTTGATTTATATACGATTCTATCATACATATTATATTAACCAGAATTAAATATGTTGCTAAAATTCAGTTCACCGGAAGCGCGACTTTGCTGAACAAGTTTTTCAATTTTCTGTGATTTTCTCTATAAAAACATCGATGGGTTACACAATAAACTAAACATTTAGTAAGAATTATAATGTAAAGAAAATTTGCCATTTCTTTAGATTGCAGTAAGAGAAAGTCGAGTGAGTTGTATCACCCAGATTTTTTTTTTTTTAAAAACTTAAAGGAAAATTATAAAACGTCTTTAGCATTGCTTGTATTGGGTCTTGAGGTATTTATAATGAGTTCCGATGCCCCAAAGACAACTCCCTAAATCGAAAAAGACCAGCAATATTTCAAAGATCTGTGTCTAGCCATCTCTGCGATTTTAAACTTAACGGCACGAAAAACATTTACACTGACACAATATTCACAAATTACATATAGAACGCTGCAAAGGTAATTAAGGGTTTAGAGTTAGGGCGCCATGCAAACAGTGTCTACTTCACCCATTGCACGTAATATTCACTTTACGAAGGTCTAGATTTTATGTAAAAATCATTTGACATCAAGAAGCTACAATATATCTTAGGAGTGTGTGGATGTTGTAGCCATTTCTACAAACAATATGAAATCAGTATCCACTCACAAGTAATGTTTTTTTTTTCACACACTTCCTTCTAGATACGTTCAAACTTCTACAAAAGATTAATATAACGTCCAATTTAGTGCTGATGATACACGCTAAGAATTGTAATGATTTCTAAGAATGTAATGATAGACACTGGATTAATTGACAGAAGGGAGGACGGACCTCATTCCACTGCGACCTACATTAAGAGGTGTATTATGGATCCCCTAAAATTATAGCACATCACTCAATTTCGCCATGATAGACATATATTCACGGGAATTATGACAATGTCAAGTTGTCCAGGGAAATTATTGCCAATTAGAAGTTCTGTCAGCGCTGCCGTACCTGTTTAGAGGAAAAAGTGCCTTGAGTTAGTATTCGCCTGTGGATATGCTATTTGCACACATCTACCTCTGTAGGCGCTTCGTGCCGTTGTGACGGTTGATTGTTGGTAGGTGTTTACATAGAATGACAAAATCTAGGAAGTAACTTGATAGTTTGCGATGGGATTTTAATCCATAGAAATATGGTCTTGAGTTGTATTTTTTTTTATTGCAGTTTTTTGTCATTTACAATAATTGTCAATGTGACATTGATATATTTCTTCATTTTTCATGTAATTGGATAAGATGTTTATTTAAATAGGATTCGAGAACTGGATAGAGATGAATTATTTGAAAAAGCACGCGGTGAAATTTTAGATGAGGTTGTAAATTTAAGTCAAGTATCTGTTAAAGACTGGGAAGCACTTCTTTTAGAAAAAATTTGGAATAAAGTAAAAAATCAAGTTGTGGAAAATATATATTTACCAGCCGCTCAAACGCAGAATAGGAGTAAGTGTTTGTTTTTGTATTCAAAATAAGTAAATCTTTTTATATTAAAAATAGTAACATATTTATAAATTTATCAATCAGTAATTTGAAGAGTCACATATTTTATTTCAGAAAGTTTTAACACAATGGTAGACATTAGATTGAAAGAATGGACTGAATCACAACTGGCTGATCGTTCAATTGAGGCAGGATGTGATGCATTGCGGCAAGAATTCGTACAATTTGTTGATAAATCAATGTCCTCTAAAGAATCAGATCCAATATTTCATGATCTGAAAAGAGCTGTTTTAGAAGAAGCTTTGAAAAGGCACAAATGGGAATCTAAAGTGCGTTTTTAATTGTTTATAAACCGAACTTATAGTTTCCATTTTAAAGGGAGGGGGGATCTGAGATATGACAAGTTTTCTTTTAAATTGGCATTTCGATATATTTTTTGGTTATACCACATACATTATTGAATTTTGAAAAGTGCAATAAAAAAAAGGAAAAGTGATTCACCATTGGGGGTTTGTAACTCTTTAAGTTTCTTTTGTTAGCCAGCTGCATATTTGGTACACGACAAAATTTTATCGATTAGGAAGTAATAGAATAAAATCTACTAGAAATAAGGAAAATCTTATTTATTATTTATTTATTTATAGGGAAATGAGATGCTCCGAATGATTCAGTTGAACGCATTGGAAGATCGTTGTGTCAATGATAAACAACAATGGGATTTGGCAGTGAAGTTTCTTGAGAACACACTCAAAGAAAGATTACAGGTTTTTTTTTTTTTTTCTACTTATATATCTAATAAAATGCGGAAAAACCAAATAAAATATAATTACAATTAAATATATCCATTTTCATATAAATTATGGATGGTTTGTACAGCTTTATTCAAGACTATTGAAATGTTATAAAAATAGAATACAGTAGAAACGCTGTGTTGTTTATTTTTAAGAATATTATATTTTAATAATCTCTAGTGACTTTTTAACAAATCTGGTTTTACAAATCAGACTTTTTAACAAATCTAGTTTTTTTTTTTACTTATGCAATTTTTCTTTAATATTCTTTTTCATTAGATGACGGAAAACCAGCTTAGAGAAATGCTTGGTCCTGGAACTAAAGAAAAGTGGCTATATTGGAAATATACCACTGAAGAACAATCTAAAAGAAGTGCCGTTAAAAATGAACTTGAAAAAATTATATACTCAGATTATGTAAGCAGAAAATGTATTAATTAATTTTATTAGAAGTACATTAAAACCAAATGCTCAGTTTTTCATTGGTTTTTCCTCAGAATCATTCAGCCACACTTAACGCTGATGAAATGACCGCAGTTAAGAAGAATCTTCAAAGAAATGGTGTTGAGGTCAGCAATGATTTTATAAGAGAAACATGGGCACCAGTATATCGTCGACATTTTATAAACAATAGTTTAGCTAGAGCTTATGATTGTAGACGTGGATTTTATTTATATCATCAAGGACATACGGCGGAAGTAAGTTTCTAATTTCCAGTTTTACAATTCGATAATTTTTCCTACATGTTTAATAACTGCATTTTTTTACATTGTAACTTTGAGTTAACTAAATCATCAGATACTCTATTTTAAAATTTATTTACTAAAAAAAAATTGGTTTCTTTTATCCAGAAGTACTAAGAGGAAGTTACTGCATTCATGGCAGATTTACGAAAAGGTTAGTTAAGGTGTGGCGGTGGGAGGAAGGGAAATAACACCTATGAAAGAAGGTGTTTTCGGATTAGAGGGCATAGTTTTACGCAGTTTTCATTACTTTAGTTTAAATCTCTAGTAGAATATAAAAATAGTGAGAGAAATCAAGAATAGGTAATAAGCAGTAAAGCACTCCCGAAAATGTCAAATAATTCTTGCCCATCGACTTCTTAATTGTGTTAACGAGTGTAGATCGAAGTAAGGCGAACAAAAATTACTAAAGGAACATAAAATAATTCACAGAATTCATGAAAGAAACATTTGATATGTACACATAAAATCTGATCCGTCTTAACGACAACTAAGCAAATATATTTACTGATTTTGTATTTGCCCATAATCTCCATCAGTGACCATTATTTTAGTTACCATAATCCTATTCTATGTATAACCTTTGACAATGCACTAGTACGTACAAGCACATGTTCAAAGGAATGAAAATAAACTTATAGATTTTAATTAGTAAACACATTTGTCTATTGCTGTTTACAGTAGCTGTAAACATCAATAAAACATTTTCAAGGAAAGCTGTTAGGTTTTTTTTTTTTTTGAAATATGCTAATGTGGCTATGTTCACGTCATAATCAACACAAATCAAGAGAAAGAGGAGAATGTCGTCTTTTAGATCTACCGTCTTTACAAAGCTATCTTTTAGTTTTCTAAAGTTTCTAGCTTATTTCAAAATCCACAGTGCACTTGCCATGAAAAAATTGTTTACCTTTCATAGGTGACTTTCGTTAAATAGTTCTAAGTCTCCTAGTCATAGGAGGACTAGAAGCAATAAATTATTCTTATGTTTTAGCTCGACTGTCAAGATGTAGTGGTGTTCTGGAGGTTAGAACAAATGTTAAAAGTGACCGCGAATGCCCTTAGACAGCAGGTTATGAATAGGGAAGGTATATTTGTATATTCAAAATGTTTGAAGCGGCTATCTTTATTATTTTGATTACTATTTATTAAAATAAAAAAAAATACATATATTTGTATCTATTATTTTTTTAAAGCACGACGATTGGATAAAATCATCAAAGAGGTGCTTGAAGATTATAGCCAAGATCAGGACATCAAAGTCAATTTGCTTACTGGAAGAAGGGTCACCTTGGCAGAAGAGCTGAGTAAGTACCTGACATCAATCATTTAGTATTTCTAAATTTTCTTGGGGTTAATAGCACTGGGGATTTTGGCCGTTTCTTGTGGATTGCTCGGCCTCTAATTGAAGGAGCTGATGCGTTCAAATCCTTGGGTTTAGTTCATCAATTTGGGCTCTAATTTTCTCTATTCTAACATTACTCTTAAGAAACTTTCAATTTAGAAATCAGGGCTCACTGCAAGCGAGTTCCTTTTTCGGAACTAGTAAAATATCGGAGCCTTGTAATAACATGTTTGCCGTAAAACTGAGCCAAAAATTCACTCTCTTTCATTACTTTTTTTACTGAATCACAACATCAGCTCCAAAAATCTTCACTTCTTCAAGTATAGCTAACACAGCTTGCTACAAATTTTTGTATTATTTATTTTAAGAACATATTTACATCTAACAGAGTTATATACTATTTAGAATTTTGACCTTTTTTTTTTTAAATAGAATTAATAGTAATACTTTAATTTTTCAGAACGTGTTCGTCAGATTCAAGAGAAATTAGAGGAATTCATTCAGGCTCTTAACAAAGAAAAATAGAATATTTAATTTCTGCTGAATAAAGTAGATCACTATATGATTTTTTTATTGATAAAGGAATTTCTAAGATAATTTTAATTATTGCGATTCATAAACATAAAAAACAAAAAATGACAGTTTATAATTTTTCACCTGTATGTATTGTAAATATATATATTTTTTCTGTTATTGTAATTAGAAATAAGCAGTTATATGAAGAAGCTGATTATGATTTGTATATTTCGAATTATCTCTTACCTACTCAGTACTATTTATTAACAATAAATTAATTCGTTGAACTTTAAAAAAATATATTTTATGCATCAATCCCTTATTTTATTCCCAAATATTTTCTTTTCTCACCAAAAATTTGGTTTCGAACAATCATAAATCTCTATCACTATCTCTCAATACCTTCTACAATCGACTGTTGTTGATGTACTACAAAGAGAAATCGATTGTATTTTGATTTGGGTTGCGCTCACTGTTCGGCTTATGTCCACACTGGTGCAACTTTTCTTTCAAGAAAGGCATGCGTCATACCGCAAGGTGTGAAAGAGAGGCATACGTTATTGCATACTTTATGGAAGTTGAATGGACCTTTAATTTCATGACGCAACCTCACCGCACATATATCCAATTACCTGGATTTTCGCACAACATACTGTGCGTCTTGTTGATCTCGCTATGTGTTTATTTATTGTGTAGATATTTTGATCGCTTATTTATTATCTAATTTAATTAGTAATTGCTATTAATCTACAATTATTATTAATTAATAATATCTCCAATAGCTTAGATTACTGATTATGTCTGGTAATCAAGAGACACTTGAGTTTATAAAAGATTATCGTCTTCAGTTTTGTGGGATGTAAATTCAAAATTTAAAAGTGCTTTTTCGCGCACTTTGCAAAAACAGGTAACCTGCGCAAATTGCTAATGCCGCTTCTTAATCCATCGATGAAATGGACCCTGAACGGATGATGAAGTGTGGACAATAAATTGAATGCCTTAAGAGGCATGCGCACAAAAGTGTGGACATACCAATAGACTAATTAATATATGACACTCCTATTTAATATATTTAATCTATAAATATATAATAAATAATTCTTAATCATGATTGGCAAATAATCAGGTGATTTTGTTCTATTATTCATAAATAAATTTTTATTCAAGTAACTCAATATCTGGGATTTAATCCCAGAATAATATTTTTTGTTATTCCTGGCCGGTTTCGGATCCTCATCCATCAAGCTTAACAGTTCGACATTGTTTGCAGGTGGCTTTAAGGTTTCTGATTAACTGTATAAATAAAATCTTATAAGTTGCACATGGTCGATACTTGTTGTTATATAAATTTTTGAAATCACAAAAGACACCTGCATTTCTTTAAAAAAATATTTTGCTGATGTTCACTACGCTCTGCTTCCGTTTTGCAACTTTTATAACGTACCGTATACAATCAACAAGAGTGCTGCGAGCAGATTAGATTCTATGGGGGTTGGCTATTAAGCTACGCCACCGCAATTCCTATGGGTCTATTTTAGCACCCACAAGTTTAAGGTCCATTTCTGTTTTTAATCTTAGGAGACTGGAGAGAAACTGCTGGGTAATGCTTGAATGGGCCACAAGTTAGTACCCTCTCAAGTCTCGTCTGTTTAATTAGACTTAGAAAACTGGAGAGAGATTCCCGGGTGAAGCTTGAAGCGTTAGTCTCTTCTTTCCAAAGAGGAAAAATCTCAGCCACACAAACCCTCACACTCACACAGAACGTGCAATGAATGCTGTTTCTTCTTCTTCCTGACAAAATCTACATAGACTATCCGTTATCAGGCTTATGCGATACATTAGCTTATTAAGTGTACAGTAGTCAGTCAGGAAGCCTACAGTTTTCCGCATGGCCGATTGAAATAGCTCTGAAGTAAGTCTAGGCAAATAGCAGTTAATGAACTTTTTCGACTGGGGGTTTAACCCACCTTTCTTGCGATCTATCGAGTACTGATGTAACATTTTTCAACAGCGCAGAAAAGTTCAAGTCCAATAAGGGTTCCTATGAAGGCCTCTCGGGCAAGGCGATCTGCCGCCTCGTTGTTTTTGGGTAAGCAACCCAAACTAGAAAAACCTGGGTGTACTGATTTCCATGAATATGTTAAAATAGTACCACATCAACCTCAAGCTGAATTGGTACGAGCTGATTGCTCGCAAAGCAATTAATCTTTTAGCTTGCATAGACTTACCTTCATGTCACACCTCTGATTAGCCCCGTACTCCCACTCCTTCTACCATTCTACCACATATGGGTCCATGTACCACATAGAGTTGCCTAAAATTGCCCCTCTGTCCGGTATTAGAACTTTGAAAGGATTGTGAAAGTTATATTCACGACCCATTAGGAGGGCAGGTGCAAAATTGTGTTTGCCCCTAGCTCCCCGTAAGGTTTTTGATATGTTTCACTACGCCTAGAACAAATAGGAGTTTGTGACTTTAATAATCTGCCTATTCAATAAATAAATTCAATTGCAGAGGTCGTCAAAATCCTGCGTTACAATGACTACTTTATACAACATCGCTGTTTAAGATCATAAAAAAAAAGAAGAAAAAAAAACGTTAAATTATTAAATAATGGAACAGCCACTCTGACGTATTTCAAAAAATAACAAAGAACACCAAATTTTGTAACACCAAAACACATGTATTTTCACATCATCCTTTCACATTACAAATCTCTCAGTAAAACATTTTTTAAAAAATATATATTCTGTTTATTTATTCTTAAGTGTTTGATAATTTCCTTTTTCTAAAATTTAATGATATCTTCTCTCATTGACCAACTTTTTCTCTATTAGTATTTTATTTATCAACATTCTCTAAAATTTAGTTTTTGTTTAGATTTTTTTTTTTTTTTTTTTTTATTTGGAAAATGACAGTGCTAGTAAAAATTATAATTTAAGTGCAGTGCTTCAGAATTTTTTTTTAATTTTTCAAATTTTTTGGTAATACATTACGAAAATGTAATAGCAGTGAAGGTGTGCATTTTTATTGCAGATGCACTTTTAATAAAAAAAAAAATAAGTAAATGTTTAACTGCAGTTTTTTTTTTATTCTTTTTTTGAAAATACAATACAAATTAACTTAAAAAGAGAAAAAAAAAGTTAACAAGTTAGACTAGAATTTATGACACCCACATTTCTCCAACAGGAAGTTTTTTGTTTTTACATTCACTCCTGAACGGATGTTATATAATTGTTATTTTGAGCAAAAATAAAATGAAAAACAAACAAACAAACAAAAATATAATAATATACTTAAGAAGTAAAATGATAATACTAAAAATCTAAAAAATACAATCTCACTTAGGTATTTTTTTTTTATGCTCTATTATTACAAATCAAATAAAATTGCACTCTTTTTTTTTTATTATGATTAATCATAAAGGACGGACATTTCTTCATTTGCAAATAAAAGAATGAAGACAAAAAAATAAATAAATAAAAAACAAATACAGTGCATATGTGCATTATGAGGAAGAAAAATTGTTTTGCTGCACAAAACGAAAAAAAAAATAGTGCTTGGGAGAAAAAACAAATATTACCTATCAGAAAAAAATGAGGAACACAATTTACAGTTTTTTTAATCCCTGTATTTCGCAACTTAATTTAATTTTTTGTCTTTGTAATAAATAACTGTAATAAAAATCCTAAACAGACGGGGACAATATACGTCAAGACTAGGCTAGGAATTAATTAAAAATAATAAAATTAGATTTGAAAGAAATACTTATTTCGTTCGATAATTTCAAGAAAACAATTCTCCAAAATTCCAGTCTGCACCACCTTAGTTCCAGGGTGTTTGTGTGTATTTTAAGCAGTAAACATTACGTCTCTTTTGCAATAAGAAAGCTCCTAAATTAGCAAAATAAGAATATTCAAACTTTTTTTTTCTACGGTAAAAAACTATAAAAATTTTCTGATCGAATGAGGGAGATAAACAATGACAGTATTCAAATTTCTGATTTACTATTCAGCAGAAAAAAGTAATACTTTTTTTTGTATAATATATTATATACTTTAAGACACCATCAATGTATTTATAGTCTACCAGTGAAGTTTCAGTGAAGTCATTGCTATTTGTTATTTTATAGCCCTGATGATGTTTTCATCTAAGACGTAACATTGAATGAGTATAATTTGCCGTTCCTGCAAATCTGCCGATATTCCAGCTCGAACGACGACACGAACAATACTGGACATTGATACCACCAACAATCACAATAACACATTGTGAGGTCTTAAAGACTTACAAAACTCATAATTTATAAAACTTTTTACAGATGACTATAATCTTAAGTAACTTCCACTGATATCCAAAGAATCACAAATATCTGTTAGGGCTTAGTAGATATGGTTCCTTCATAGTCTTTCCCTCAACCATCTTATATCATTATTTAAAGTTAACTGGTTGTTAACTTTGTCGAATCAATCCGCATGCTCAATGAACTTATGAGTTTTTTGATTTCATTGAAATCATATATTTTAGCGCTAACCTTTTAATTAATATTAAAAATAAAACAAAAACTCACTCATACAGTTAGTGACAACTAAAATATGCAAATTTTTTTTGTGCAAGTTTTGATAATATGCGAATCCCCGAAATCATCTCTAAGGGCACTTACTTAACTTGAGGTAGTTATATTATGGAGATGGAGTAAATTTTTTTTTGGGTCAAAGATCATTAAACTGGAAAAATAACTGACTTTTTTTACAATTTGTTACTAGATCTTATTTAAACATGAACATAACATGAAAACTTGGATTTTTTTTTATTTTTTATAATAGTCCTGCGACCCAAGCCAATCTAAGATGGACAATGTCTCTAAACAGTTCGACACCAAATAAAAAATGAAGTAATCACTGATATTCTAGACTTATATACAATATCTCTACGTAGATCTCTCTCTACTCACAAAAGAATATTTAGAGATCCAGAAGAAAACAGCAGCAATATAAAATGTTGCAGGTATTTGCAAACCAAGAGAATGCGAATCATCCCAAGGAGCAACTTGGAACCTACGAAAGGAAACGGAAATCGAAAATTTCTTTCATAAAAATGAGATCATAATAAAACTACTCATGTATCATTCCTGAATAATACTGAACTGAAACCATCTACTCAGAACAGACGGAAGAGTCCAAATCAAAGTGTGAATACCTAGACGGCAATGTCGCAATTATTTTTATACTTAGGGGAAGGTGGGCTTGTTGTTACAGTGTAATTTTTAAAAAATCGGCTGAGAGAAGCACTTCCTAAATGGTCAAAGGAGAGATATGCGAGTGCTATTTGTTGTAACCAGTTTCCGTTAAGATTCTGTTGCATATGGCGGCATTGTGTGACTTTCCTCGAAATATCATAGTGAAAGCTACATTTTATTATTGAAACCGAAAGCTGTGATCTGAACACTACTAAAGGTAAGGCTTTCATACTTATGCTGTTAATACATACATCCTTAATTTCAATCCAATGTGGTTGCGCTATTATTCTTTGGCCTATGTGTTTACGGATTAATGAGTGAAATAGCGTCAGCGGGGTTAGTGTTACTCTTGGTTGGAGCTTGTTGTTACAGTGTTACAACTTGCCCCACTGCATATCTTAAATCAAACCTCGGCAGATCTTAAAAGAAATGAAGCCAAAAACAAGAAAAACGAGAAAGTTGGCGATTCTAACAAAAAAAAATCTGTGTCTCCAAAGCTGCGGACTGGCTGAAATGTCTAAAACCTTAGTTGCAGTCAAAAGGTGGAGCAAATTAGATTGAATGGAATACATGCAGTGCAAAAGATGAGCCCATTCAAAATGTGTTAAAAATCACCCTAGATATATTTGTGTCAAAATGTGTTAAAAATCACCCTAGATATATTTGCTAAAATCGTAACTCAGACTTAGACGTGGGTACTGACAGTGAATAGAAAGAGAATGAATGTTCAAGCATTTAAGTTTGTAATAATCCATGTTTAGATCATAATCAAGCTGCTATTATTATTAAAATAAAGAACTGATAATTTGTTTATTAAAAATTTTCAGTTTTATTTCATTAAAATAAACAAAACATGTATTTTATACATTGTAACAACTTACCCTCCACATGTAACAACAAGCCCCACCGAAGGGCATGCGCATTTTAATAGTATTTGAATTTTTTAAATGTGTTTTTATTTTGAAAAATCTCAAAAAAATATATAATTAGTAGAAATAAATGAGACAACAATTAATAAATTTTCAACAATTTTGAATGCAATTAAAAAATGTTAAGTGAAATTTGTAACAACAACCCCTACCCTTCCTATGTTTTTCTAAATCTTAGAAAAAAGCGAAATCGGCTAAGGCTTATCAAGGGCGATTTCTAATTAGCGTAGTTGTGGTGTGTTTTCAAGATTTAGTACGTCGAGGTTCTCATGGGCAAGTTTCTGTCATTCCCAACCAACTAGTAATCCTCTGCTAACTTGTAGCTCCCTAATTTTTGAGGCTTTGCTCGTCTCAAAAATCTGCTTTCTTTTCTTGCTGCTGACCCAGCTTCGGTTTTCATCGCATTTATCGTCAGAGTTGGTTTCTCCAGGCGGATAAGAATTTTCTTTTTAATGTCTAAAGGAAGATATCATCTTACATACAAATCAGTAAGTATAATGAAAAAATTATACACAGGATTTCGAGACGGAACTTCACACAATTACCAGATTTTGATACTATCCGATAATCAGATCGGCATGAAAATAGTAAGGCTCATGGTTATCAATTCGAAAGTAGTTCACTAATGTCTTGGGCAAACTTAATAACCTGAGCAGAAATAATAAAGTTAATCAGCGTACCTGGATAAAAGGTGCAGCAATCCCTTTCATGGTGTCAGCTAACTGCGGGATAAGTGATCGGCCTCTCCTAAAAAATGAGATCAGACATAGAAGGAAGTCAAAAAAGCATTACTCTAGAGAGCCCTCCCAGGATGAGGTAATCTAAGCCATTTCTGGGAGCTACGAGCGGAAAAGAACTGAAGCATGCATCAGTCTGAACACAAATCGGCTATATATGCTAACTGGTTTCTTCAGGGGCATAATAGTCGTAGGAGGCATCGTAATAGTCCCTAGAATCTTTCCAGGTCATGAAATTTCAATCCTTGATGGGTGCTTTATAGTGCAGACTGTCTTCACCCAGCCCGAGGAAGGAATCACATTACATCTTTCAAGGTCATTGTGCATATACCCGCCAAAAAAAAACAAGTTTATTCTGTATGGAAACTCTGTCTAATGGAAGTCAACTGATCTCCCTCTGGTAAACCAAACTCTAACAATGGATGAACGTCCTTAAACTATCAGCTAAGTACAAGAAAATAAAAATCTGGTGTGAAACAATCACTCGACTTTCTCTTACTATAATTATTAGAATTTAATAGACAAATTTCCTCGGGTTTAATAGACAAATTTTAAACTCGAGTTTAAAAAAAGGTAACATATAGACCAACGGAACTAATATGGCAGCGGCCCCTTTCTAAACCAATCTAGCGGTAGTTCAAATTTTAACCTAACTGTCCAATCCTCCTCAGTACACTCAAAAATAAGTTTTTCTGGAAAAATATTTTGAAGTGATACGTTATATCTGTACAGTTTAAATACCAAGTACAAAGAAAATCGATGTAGTCTTTTCCGATAAAATTCCAAAACCGATTCTGCAAAATAGCAATTCGATATTCTTCAACTTTGAAATTATAGCAATGCTTATAATATATCTTCAATATTCTATTGGTAGTATAACCATTAACTGTATTGAAGTGGCGTTTTACATGAAAGCTTTAAGTTACTGCACCCCCAGAACCGTCCAAAAAATCAATTTAAAAGAAAAAATATTTCAAATAAAAGTAATAAATATTTATTTATGTGGATAGCGTAGGGCGTTTAAGGGAAATCGGTGTAGCCGGTTTCGAAAAATTCGCGTAAAACTGATAACACTCTGAGCTGGGAGAGAGAACATTCGCTAAAACCTTTTTTTCTTACTAAGGGAACTCTCAAATATGGTCATAAGGCCCGCTCAAAACATGTATTTCCGGAGAAAACTCCAATGCGAAACTTTTACACGATCGCAATCCTCTAACCAACACGAAGAGAAAGTTATAATATGCAGGTTGTGACGGACAAAATTTCTGAAATTGTCATCACTGTGCGGCGGTCCTAAAATTCTACTTATTCAACTTTTCAATTTTTTGTTTTGTTTTACGTTGTTACTTCCGTTCAAGTCTAAGGATCGTTTCGCAAGAAACAGCGAAAACGTTTAGCCCACACCTGGACCTGGAAGAAACTGTAAACTTTTATGACCTCATTAATGAATGCTTTAGAATCATCTATATATATAAATGTGATCTTCAGTAATGGTAATGTCAACGCTATTAAGATAATTTAGGCTTTGAACAGAGTTATTGAAGTGTTGTTAGAAAGAAGCTACAGCCGTAAAAATCGAAAATTCTTTTTCAATTAATTATTAAGAGTTTTCTATTCAATTAGTTTATGAAATTGAGCATAGCTAAATAAGAACTTTATTGCAAACGAGGTACACTATCCAATTAAGTTTAAGTTTTCAAACACCCTCTTACTGAAGACCGGGAAATTATCTAATTCCTTTAGATAAAAAATAACATTTAACATTTAACAAATCTACTTAAAATTAAAATGAAAAGCGACAGCAGATATATAACCACTTATATTTTATAATAATAATAATAATAAATATCGAAAAAAAAAAATGAAAAACATCACTTTCTGTTTTCAATCCGACGATAATTAAATAACTTTTGTCTTCTCTTTCGTCACAGATTGTTTCAAACACATCCAAAACGCCGTTAATTATTTAAAATTTCCTATATATATATACATATATATTTTTTTTTCTGTTTTAAAGACAAAGAAGATACGCTAAATTATACGCTGAAGAGTTTTATTTAAGGGTTTCTTAAGACCACTATTAAGTGTGCGATCTGTATAACTAGCCAAAATATCGAAATGCAGTTTTTTATTTTTAAGAAAGCAATATTTTCTTTTAGTTTATTTTACACATAAATCGGGGAGAAAAAATATTTTCACTCGCCTTCGTACAAAAAAAAAAAAATCTAGAAATTTAAAATTTCCGTATGTTTCAAAGAGTTAATATTTAAATTGGTATAAATAGTTTCATCAACTTCACATCTTTTATATAACGCAATAAAAAAAATTCTTTTTTTTTGTCTTGTTTTGAAAAAAAAACGAATAATAATAAAGTTCTCTCTCTCTCTCTTTGGGTGCCTGGTGATTTTTTTGTTTGGTTATAGGCACTACTACACAGATAAAAGTGATGATGATGACGACGACGCAGAAATGGCTGACATACTTATTGTTGTTGATGGATGTTTGACTTGTTTGATAACCACACCAAAACTATCTATCCCTAGCTCATTGTCAGTCGTTTAGACATATGATGTACATCTTGATGTATTAATATTTGATCTTCATTGTTTGTATTTATATCAATCTTGTTTGTTGTTGGCCCGTTACGTGTTGTCAGATTCGCGCTTACTTCATAATCAAGTGGTACTGTATTACATTTCTGTAAATAAAGAAAATAAGTGGAAAAAAAAGAAAAAAATCTTTTGTCAAACATATATACGACTTTCTCAAACATACAATTATACTGACAAAAATTTTCTCAAACTGGGAATTTCTATTAAATGCTTAGTGGCCCTTAACTTTATTGAGCTTGGTTCTCTGCAAATCTGGATTTAGGTACAAATTACACTGCAACGGAACGGTCGTCCTCAAACAACCTAATGTCACAGAACCCTCCAGAAAAATGTTTCACAATGTGTTCAGTTTGTCCAGAATGTAAATCTAGCATTGTTATTTTAAACAATTTTTTTTTTTTTTTTTTGGACAGCTTAATTTCCGGATTACTGATTTCTATTCAATAATGTGATATTTGCGCTCAACAATTTTCCTTCAAACGTGGAATTCTATCAGTTAATTTAATGTGGTAGTATATTAAACTGATTATTCAACTAACACCCACTGTATGAAGTAGAATTTAAACTTTCTTTATTTATTATCTTTGGGGGAGGCTCTATCGCAAGATTCTCAAAGCCCATATAGATAACTCAAAAAGCTCGCAGCTTTTTCAGTGCACTCTGGCATTGCCCAACACCACCCAGTTTACTTTAGAGGCTCCTCTAGAAAATGAAGACAGCTCTGCGATTTGACCCCCGGAGCTCCGTATTCCAAGTCCAGCACATTACCTTAAGCTTAAATATTGCAGCTCCCCCCATAAAACCTACTTTTTTAGAAAACTGTTTAAATACAAATGATTGGGCTTTTTGTTTGAACTTTGTATGCAAAGTTTGATTAAAATTGTGTCATTTTTGAGAAAATCGTAAAAGACTGAAAAAAGAAAGTGCATTGCATTTCTTTGGCAACTGACCAAAACCTTTCACTAGGGGATGAAAATTATGTATGTTTAAATTTTATCTGGACTATCAAACATTCAGCTTGCTGACTGGGTTTCGGGCATTCGTCTATTTATATTCGTAAATACCTCTGATATTTGTAAAATACTGTCGGAGATAATATCTTTTGGAAAAAAGGATACAAAGTCTCATCTTTGTCTATCATCCTCATTAGGACTACAGATGATAGATAGCATCCTTTTTTTGGAACGATCAAGCGCACAAAATGAGAAAACACTTAACTCGCGATTATTGTTATATTATTTCACAAATATAGAATATTTACTTACTAATATTTACATGAATAATCATTATATAATTTTTATTTACCTCTCCCATTACTGCAATAGGCGTTTCTCCTGTAGCTAATGCAACTTGATGTTCAATAAGATAGAACATGTATTCATCATAAAGTAAACGAATTAGATGAAAGGAACCAAATGAGGCGGCCGAACGAAGGGTCAAATCTCGAATTACCATTGAACTGTGTGCAAAAAAAAAAATATGTACAATAAACAATTTAGACAAATGTGTTTGTTATTATGCAGTACGTTCCTTTACTAAAATACAAAATTCCGGGAGGACAGGGGTTACATACCTATAAAATGACCATTTCAGTAATAATTGCCTTGCAGCTGTAGTAAAATTTGGACTTCCTTGATACGGTTTAAGAACAGTGGCCACCACAGCTTTGAGCCAAGCGGCCCACTGTTCCAGGCTGTTCTGTTGTTGTAAGGTAGCTTTGAAATCGGCTTCCAGACGGGCTACTAGACTGCCATCACACTGACATACCCAGGATGCCTATATAGAAATGGTGGAAATTGAACAACATTTTATAATAAGAATATAGTTTTAGAATTCGGTGAATTATATTAGGGATGTGGATTCGAGAAATCTAATGTAATCATGATTTTTCCAATAAGCAGTTTCTGATTTGTTGCCAACTGGTTTGTGATTTCATTTGTACGCATGCGCTGCCCTATGATGGTAGGGTGATTAAAAATCAGGATAAGCTCTAAAGTTTAATATTTATTATAATAACATTAAGGGCGACGGTTCGGCCTGTATGTTTCATAAAAATAATTGGTTTAAAAACTTATTCTACTATTATTAAATCTTTAAATCTTAAATTTACTATTATTAAATTCTTAAATCTACTATTATTATATGCAATATCCAATGGAACTGTGTATACTAAACAATACAAGTGGTGCTGGCCAACTATATTGGCTTGCTCGAACATAGCTTACATAATCAGTGAAAGATATTGATTTAAACCTCAAAAAAGGGCACAATATAAAAAGTAACTATAGATCATCCACTTAACATTAGGAAATTGTCAACATTAATTAACGAAAAAAGTAATATAGAACAATACATTTAATAACAAATTTAGTGTCAAGGTAAACATATTGTGACAAGAATTGTATTCAGAATAAATACACACTTAAAGAACAACAAAAACAAAAAAAAAGACATGAAACAGTCTTGGTCATCAGTAAAGTCAAAAGATATGTTTATGTCGGTAAGAGCCAAGCACCGTATATGTGATGGTGAAGTATACCCTAGAGTCGATAATGATCGACTCCGCAAGGCTGTGGAAAGGGAAGGGATTAGCTCAGTGGTAGCGCGCTGGACTAGCAATGCGGCGGTCCCGGGTTCGAGTCCAACTGCTGCCCTTAGATTTTTTCTTCCTAGGAGCCTCTTACAGCTCCCTGTCCGGTGATGGACAGTGTTGTTTGTAACGAGAGAACACTGTCCGGAGGCCGGCAGTGCACTGAGAAGGCTCCGAACTTTGGGGTAGCTATATAGGCCCAGAAGGGCTTTGGATAGCATAGGGCTTGGTCCCTCCCCACAGACAATTAATTAATTAATTAAGGCTGTGGAAGCAAGTGGAATGGATGCTCAGCTTACTGAAGAAGTCAGAAGTCAGGAATCCTTGGGGATCGCTCCCCGAATTCCAAACCACAATCCTAAAACAGTATACTGCCGCGCTCGCCATACTCTTCGCGGAACTATTCTTCAATGAAGGGAATCCATTTATCATATATTCCCTTCTTGTCCTGATCCACTTTCTCCGCCTGCTTTGGGTCGTTCGTCTCAAACCTGACGTAGGGTCGACAATAAGTGCTCTATATAAGATCTCCACTATATAGTACAAAATTAATGGCAAGATTACTGTTTGATGGCAATGGGTTTTCTAACAAAATTCCTTGTAGACCCAAACGTCACCTTATGCCCACCTTATTATAATAAACTTTCAATATTTGAAGACTATTCTGGTTATTAATCAACCACCAAACTACCAAATTAGTCTACACCACTAGAAGAAGAAAAATTAAATTGTACATATATGTAACCTTCTTGCATTCAATAAAGTGAAAGGACTTAGTGCGTCAATTGTTGATATGTAGAAAATTATGGAATAACTAATAATAAAATTATTATTAAACACAATCGTAAGATAATTTAAATAAAAATATGCAAAACAATTAAATTATATAATCATGCTATCTGACATTCACAACCAAGCTCTCTCTCGTATGTACATACAAATATAATATATATCACTCTGTTATCAATGCAGGTAGCTCACTTAACGCAATAACAAACATTGTACATCAATTTGCAGATGATATAATACAAGCAACTGGTAACTTTTATTTTTTTTTGTTTATGTTTGTGCTGTATAATATGTGAATTTTAAAGTTCTACTAAAAATACTTTTTCCATATTTTCAAGACTATCTAAATATATATTAAAGTCTTAATAAAATAAAGTCAGGAAACGCTGTCGAAACGTGACATAACTGAATGTTTCTTTCTTGACCGATCCTCACCAAAACTCTTCATAACAAAATAAAATACAAACCTAATAATCATATTCTTTGTAATTGTAAATTTTCCACAGATTCTATTTGCAATACTGGAATAAGAAATATTATATATACTTTTGTAACTATTATTCATTAGACAGTAGGCTGCTTAAAATCTGTAAGTGGCTGAGTTGGGGCAAAATGCTGCTAAATTAAAGGAATATAAAACACAAATTTTAAAAGCATGGGGAAAAAAACTATTGGCAGAAGATACTGAGCGGATTCTCTGCTCCACTTACAGCCCATTTTACCAGTATCTTAAAAATAATGTTAATGTGGAAGATTATATAATAAAAGAAATCAGTTTAAATAATAATAATAAAAAAAAAATTATCGGCCAACTGAGGGTTAATAATCTACAGCCAGTGATTTTGTATTGTAACGGAATTAAACATAATTGGAATATGGTGCAGTTTCTATGTTTTTATAGCGACGAAAAGAAGACCTCAGTCATTTACTGATAAATTGGCTATTTATAAACAATTAAAGGAGAAATATTAAGATATTTATTTTTAATATCTTATCTTTATTAATATCTTTTATCTTAACAGCCCTGGCTTCTATAATATAACAGATTTCTTAAAAATAGATTCTCCTAAAATCAACAAAATAATAAAATTTATGGAGACTGCACTCTGGTGGGGGGGATAATGTGATGGATACCAGAAATTATATTTATAAATATTATATGAAGGAAAAATGTAAGTTAGCTGAAAAATTTACAAAGGACAGGTAAAAAGGGCCGTTACCGTTATTCAAGATAATACACTCCTTTCAAGAAATCTCCCTCCAGACATACCAGCATTAATGAAGAACATTATTTCACCAGTCTATTTGGAGCATTCAACCATTATTCATTCTAGAGAGAACATCAGTGCCAGTTATAAGTGTTAAAAATTTGAGTTTAAATTAATCTAGCTAAA
Source organism: Triatoma infestans (assembly GCA_011037195.1). NCBI lineage: Eukaryota > Metazoa > Arthropoda > Insecta > Hemiptera > Reduviidae > Triatoma > Triatoma infestans. The sequence goes on from JAAEAF010014351.1 coordinate 136,698, forward strand.
TATCTGATTCAATATATTTATAAGCTTATTATTACGAATTATAAAGTATTTAAATTCATTTAGAATTAATACATTCATATTAAAACAGACGTGGCTTCTTACTTATTTCTTAATACTTCTCTCTTCTCTTAAACATACTCACACCCAACCCTTGTAACAACACTCACGCTACACAACAAACAAACACTCACATTACATTTATTAGTTGGGTAGATGTTATTTGTTGTATGCTGGAACGTGTGGCTTATGTGTGAATATGTTTAAGAGAAGAGACAAGTATTAAGAAATAAGAAGTCGCCTCTGTTCTAAAATAAATATATTAATTCTAAATGAATTTAAATACTTTATAAATTTACCGTTATTACTAACAAACTCATTAGACAGTAGAAATTTCACATTTAATAATCTCACATTATTAATTGTTACATTATTTTAATCACTCTTGTCATGTCTCTGAAACAGTTGAATGTTTTGTGCTTTAAATAAATCTTTTTTAAAAAGTTATCTCGGAAACCCGAAGTTCATAACTGGCGCAGGCGTTAGGACATCTTGATGATTATAGAACAAACTGATGACACATTTAAGATCCGATCGAAACTTATAACTGACATTCTGCGAACAAAGAAGATCATCAAAACCGGAGAAAGTAGCAAGATATCCACTTACTTCTTTAACCGGTAAATGACCGGTATAAATTAACCGGTAAAAGACCATCGGTACGGAATTGAGCCAAAGCAACAACTTCTGCAGCGAAGAATCACACCTTCTCTCGCACAACCTGATTAGCTGACTTCTAAGATATGAGACTACTCCAACGGGGAGCAGCAATCATCAGACAGACGCAAGAGTTGAGACCCTTTCTGAAACTTGAGCCCGAAGGACAACTAGCTTAAACAATGACTATACCTAAAATAGATAAAACCTACATCACGTAATCCTAGAGTTCAATGGAAACTCCCAGACATTGAAAGAGTTTAGTGAAGTCTGCGAGGAAATAACAGAGCTTTTCGCAGTAGCCACAACCCCAGATCACGCGAAAAACAAACTTTTATTAAGAGTAATTCTACTAAATAACTGATCAGTTTGGTCAGGCAGAGACGACCTGAATTTAACCAGAAACTATGTAAAATAACACAGGGTAACAAAACAAACAATACTACACAATGACAAGGGAAACAACTGATCAATTGCGAGTTATATGTTCACGAATTTTGATAACACAGCCCAAAGACAAATTTTAATAGCAAACTTCGAACGCTTAGCTCTACGGCAATTCCTAACAGGCTCAAAGAACCATAGGAGCTCAATTAGAGCGAGAATCCCCAAGACTTTGAACCAAGTATACCAAATTCTAATTAATGAATTTAACCTTGACTCCAACAAATGGCACACGTCAACAAAAATAAATTAACAAAACCAGTACAATTTCCAAATCAAAGAACAACCAAATTTATAAATCTACAAGAATTTTAAAACCATACAATCGTTTATACTACAACCCAAGTATTTTCTTAACAACAAACAATACAAAGATTCAATACATAACCAAGTAAGATAACTCCTAATAAACTCCTACAAACTAAATTACACAACCAACCTCAATGTCAATTTCTACTAGAAATACAACATGCAAACCTTATCAGAACAGAACTTACACCAGACCAATGTACACCAGCTACACGAAACAATTATACAATCGAGAAATTAAATAATTCAAGACGAACAAACAGAGAAAACGTCGAATAATTTTCTATACGAAAACCCTAATTCAACAAATGCTACTTAACGAATGTAACCAACTTCATTATATCACACGCAAAGATAAAAAAAATCCTAACTGACACATAGCACAAGATCAATCATAAATCCCAATATAGTACAACAACAGTAATCTACACAACAGTACAGTAGCGCGCTGGACTAGCAACGCGGAGATCACGGGTTCGAATCCAGCCGTGCTACCCTTAGATTTTCTCTTCCTAGGAGCCCCTACAGCTCACTGTCCGGTGATGGACAGTGTTGTCTGTAACGGGAGAACACTGTCCGGAGGCCGGCAGTGCACCGAGAAGGCTCCGGGCGCAAATGACCACAGATGTTGAGACGCCTTAAATTTAAAAAAAAAAAAAAAAAAAAAAAAGTACAAGTACAGTAACAGTACAGTACAACTATGTCCCTAATGAATGTATTTAACACCAAAGAAGCAAGTTTAAAAATTTTATCACTTCAAATATTACCAAAAATTCAATCAACTACTTCGACAATTTGAAATTCCTCAAAGCACAAATCAATCTTATCGACAACACATTTAGTACACTCCGTTCTAAACATGAAAAAATTCGCTAAACCAATAAACAATCCTGAGACTTACCTAATTAAAGAGAGATCTATGAAAATAAATATACCCTCAGAAAGGCAGTCCAATCCTCCTCCCATATACTAAATTCAGAAGCTTAGAAATCCCGGAATCCCTAATAAAAATTGAAAATTATACCGCCTATTGCTTCATATTAAACCCTAACGGCAAATCAAGAAATTGACAATAAATTAACTGGTAAAAGCTCTGAACACTATAAATCAACCTTTAAACACTATTAAATCAAACGAATTAATCATGAAAAAGCCAACTTATAAAAATACAACAATACATAAATAATGATATAGATGAAGACGTAATACTAATACCAATTACTAATAATAATAATGTTATTAAATTAATATAAACATTAATACAAAACACCATCATAGCTATAAATAACTACATTAATTAGAGAAGAAATTGAAATATCTCTCACACATCAATTATACATCCCAAAATTCTAGCGGAATTATTTAACAAAATTAATAGTGAATCTAACCATAAATTAGAAAATATATGGAATTTAAACAAATTAATAATCCCCCACTCTAAAACAACTCAGATCAAAGAAATATTGGTCCCCATATCCATACTTGAAGCAAAAAATTACAAACTACTCCAAATAACAATATTCCCCATATTGAGATCAAACGAATTCCTAATGATCAATTAGATACAAATCTTCTAAAGACAGGACACCAAATTGACTAAGCTCTAAAGAAAATTACTACTGTTAAGGATTTAAATAACTTTGAGGGTGATTGTTTAATTAATTTACTTAATAACAACGGCACCAGAAGCTGTCAATGTCAAAGAATAAATTTAATTACCCTTCACCACTTACCAAGTAAAAAAAACAGTTAACTATATTATAACCTAAACTCCGATGAAAGAAACTTAAACATTACTACATATTGAAAAATATTGATAATAACAATAGCAATTAGGGGCAAGAAATTTGTCTACTCCGAATCACCATCTGAAAAAAGGAGATAATATGTAATCAATAAAGCCGACTTAGTGATGACCCACCCTGTTATCAATACTAGTAGACAGTCAGTATTCCGTCATTTAGCACCGCCCAAAATTTTTTTATTAATTTTATCGGCCAATGCAAGCTTGCGAAACAGGATGCAACTATCTGTGAGTTTAGAATCAATTTAGGGGGAGTAATAAAAAAAGGTGAAGGCAACAATTAAAGGTAGAGAAATTTATCTTTTAACCGGAAATCGGTAGGAAAATTTTCTAAGTGTATCATGTAATAAATAATATTTCTCTTGAATGAGGTTACAGACAATAGACTATATGCCGTAATTGATTAAATTAAGTCAATTTTTTCCGAACTATTTAATTATGAAACAAGACTTCTATAATTGAACAATTATAAAAAGTTCAAGTTTAGTTTAATGTAAAATAAAATGCCAAACTGCTACCTCATGTGGGCATGTACTTGATTCATGTGTTCATTTAAAGTTTGACAAAATGTTAAAGAGTTCTAAAATGATAGACTTAATAAATCTGATCACATTTCACCAAAGTAAAAAAAAAAATTATTCATACTTACTTGTTCTTGAACATTATGGAAGTCCACTCTGTTTAAGTCGGTTAGCATTTGATTAATCTGGACTGAATTTTGTAGAACGGCTCGAGCAGCCTGTGCTAAATGGTTAAGTGAAGTATACCGACGTAGTGTCTGGGCGAATGCACACACCGCACTCACCTATTTTACAGTAAGAAAGATCTTCCTTTTAATAAAAACTTTAAATATATATTTTAATGTAAACTATTATCAGCAATTTACAGTAAATACTTTTATGTCAATCATATCTGATGGACATCCTTGCATTGCGGAAGAAAGCCATGATTCTAAACCTTTAGCAAAGTTTCTAATAGCTTGAGTTAATGAACCTAAAAAAAACAAGAAGTATTAAACTATTATCTATTAAGAGTAATCTTCTACATGAAACTTTTAGTCAAAAAAATTTTACACACATTTTATTTCTGTTTCCAGCAGTAGGAGCGAAAATTCATAATAAAAAACAAAACAAGTACAAACTTACTAGGAATTGGTCTAAGGACATCTGGTATAAGAACTTGAACAAGATTTTGATAAAACAAGAAATCAACCCTTTTAACAAATTCTTGTATAGGCCGAAATTTTGATAGCATATACAGTTTCGTTCTAAAAAAAACAAAAAAAAAATACGTATAAACATAATGAATATGAATTAACAAATAAGTATTTTGGGAAATATTTATTATTAGGCATATTAATTGTTAAATATGCCTTGGCACTACAGCCGATGAAGGAATCGAACATGTGGTTCAGTATTGCAGTTCCCAACACCGAAGGGTTTCTGGCATTAGTGACCAGGAAGCACCAGTAACGTAGATTTCACTTTTATCCATGAATATTTTGGAAAGTGACTCAAAAGTGAAGAAGCTACATTTAGTAGCTCAACGTAGCTAACCAAAATAGAAATCCCATTACAGATCTTGGTCCTTCCTGCGCTATTGGTTTTAACCAAGGATTCACTTTACGTTTACACTTACTTGGAAAGATATTTTTCTTCTTCACATTCATCCCCATTGCTATGCTCCTGAGATCTCCAAAACTCTCTCCAGAGGGTTTCAATAGTTGCAAATTCTAAATTGACTATAGCATCTAGAAACGCCTATAAAGAAAAATGTATATATAATAATAAATAAATAATCACCATTTCAAAAATAAATTAACGTAGGAAAATTTAAATTTAGTGAATATAAGTGTTTTTTATTGTCAGTAACATAAGTTACTCTAAAGATATAGGATGCGTGACGTATAAAGGGTTAAGTATCAGTTTTTAACAACTAAATTGCACATTTCTGAAACTATTGTTTTTACTTTCTCTTAATCCTAGTAAGAGGAAGATTGTATAATCGTGTCAAATTTTCGATATCCAGTTTTCACAGAAATATCCGTTTTGAGGTCCCCTGAGTCCAAAAGAGTGGTTTTTAGCAAATTATATATATATATATATATATGTGTGTGTGTGTGTGTGTGTGTGTGCATATGTGTATGTGTATGTATGTATGTGAACAGCTTAGCTCAAAAACGAAAAACCGTAGGAAGTTGAAACTTGATATTCCGTTTAGGTCTCACCATGGGATTTAACGGTGTGTTATCTGCCAAAATTCCTATACCGGAAGTACCACTTTACTAGTTTTTTTTTTTTTGCTTTTTTGCGATTTTCTCAAAAATAGCTCCGACGATTTTTTTTAAACTTAGTATATCAATTACACTTACAAAGAGCTATAGCTTTTATTGAAACATTTCTCCGAGAAAATTCATTTAAGAGCACTTTTGGGAGAGGGGTGTGGTTATTAGGTTATTATCTAAAGTGCTATTTCAGTTTATTATATCTGTCATCTAAATAATGTTAATTGGAATTAAATATGTTGTTGAAATTCCGAGTTTGAAAAAAATCGGATGACTGGAAGTGCGTTTACCACTTTACGAAATGATTTTTTCACTTTTTCGCGATATTCTCAAAAATGGCTCAGACAATTTTCTTGAAACTTCCTATATAAACTAAACATACAGAGATCTACAACTTTTATTATAACATATCCCTGGAAAAATTCATTTAAGGGCACTTTTGGGAGAGGGGTGGGGTTATGTTTTTCACTAAAGTGCTATCATAGTTGATTATACAATTCTATCATCCAAACAAAGTTAATTAGAAATAAATAGGTGGCCGAAATTCCGAGCTTCAAGAAAACTAGTAAACCGGACGTGCGCTTTAACTGAACAGTTTTTCAGTTTTCGACGAATTTCATTAAATTTGATACGCAAACTATAAAATTTGTCTGTTACAATTTTCAGAACTGAAAAAAGGTGTGTGAATGTTTCACACCAGATTTTTTTATATACTTAGTAGAAAGAAAAAAATAAATAAACGAACTCAGAGAGGGAATAGCTAAGTGGTTAGCGTACTGGATTCCCACGCGGAGGACCCGGGTTCGAGTCCAGCTGTGTACCCTTAGATTTTTTTTTTTTCTTAGGAGCCTCTACAGCTCACTGTCCGGTGATGGACCCTGTTGTCTGCAACGAGAGAACACTGTCCGAAGGCCGACAGTTCACTGAGAAGGCTCCGGGCGCCAATGACCATAGATGTTGACGCGCCTTAAATTAATAAAAATGAACTAACCTCGCAGTGTTCCCTGTAAACTGATCTAAACGTGTCTAAATCATCTAGAGAACAAAGAGCCGGCAATGGACATCCAGGCTGTGGAGGATCAACTTCAGGAAAATCCGGAATTGCTTGAGAACCATCGCCAAGATATTCTTGTAGTGGAGCAGGTCCAGTGCTACCGTTATCATCCTTATTTCCATTGCCACTTGTATTACCAGTAGTTCCGCTGATTCGTAATCGTTTAGCACCAGAACCTGAGGCAAGACCGCTACGTGGGGACACATCATCGTCGGAAGGAATCTGTGATAGTAGTGATCCTGCTTTTACCCGAATGCCGTAATAATGGTACTTGGAATTTCCTCTGTAAAAATAAAATAATCAGTTTTTGCATATAAGATAAACTTCACTGCTGCTTGATTAAATAAATTCATTAATATCAAATTCAGTAATTCATAATTATTCCTGAAAAAAGTAGAAAAGAAGCGCAGAAACTAAGAGCTTTCCTCCTACAAAATATTTACACTGTACAAGTCTTGTGATGCTTATTCATTTTTAGCAAATGTAGCAAAAGAATGATATAAAACTCTATAGCAGCTTGGCTAACATACTGAGATAAATCTGATGCGAGAGTTAATCGGGAAGCATATGAGTCAAGTTGGTAGTCTAGATGTGTAGAAAAAGCGGTTATAAATCCACTGCGACGTAGATGTGTTGTGGTTCTCTGGTGTATATAGAAAGTAGTTGTCTGTAAGTATGTGTCTGTTGATGGTGAACTAGAATTTGCCCAATGTAGGCACTCTAAACCCAATTAACTAACTGCACCACATCAACCTATGCAAGCGCTATGGTATTATGTTTATAGTAGTCGATGTAAATATTGTTCACTGGGATACCCCAGGGACGTCAAGAATCCTGACGAAGTTGGTAGTCTAACCCCCCCTCTAAAGGGGGTAATTCTTCTCCCTTTGCTGTGAAGCCCCAAATCCTAGAATTAGAAATTAGAACCTGCTTTCAGGACTGCAAATAGAATGATATCAGAAGTGTCAGATTAAATTCTGAATCACTATAGAAAATAATAGAAATCACACAGCAGATTTTTCCCCCTTAATTTGAATAAATATGCGATTGTTTTAACAAGAATTTTAATATACTTTTAAATTAACTGGATAAATATCGTAAAGGTATATAGAAAATATTTTATATATCACATTAAATGCTCACCTAGTACCTAGACGTCTAGTTCTCAATCCTAAAAATACACTTCTAATAAGTTTGCCAAATGAAGCAGCATTAACTGGATCTAATTTATTATCATAACAGTGCCTAAGATAATGATTATATAATGTCGATCGAGGTAGTGAAACACCTTCAGCAGTTTCGTAGTTTTCTAACAGCCACTGTACCTATATCATAAAATAAATTTATTCATATACTAAATAAAAACATTAGAAGTAACAACAATAAATCTAGGATTAATGTTCCCGGTCAAATTTATAAATTAAATTACTTTATCAATTTTTAAATTTTACTAACTACATTTGGGCTGAAATGTCTGCATAAAACAATGCAATAAGTAAAATTTATAAAGTAAATCTAATACTTATTAGATTAAATAAAATTTTATAAACGAAAAATTTCAGGGAAAACATGAAAGAAAATATTCCTATGTGGCAATTAACTGGAAAAATGTCCATTTACAGATTTGTCATTCCTTAATTTTAATAAATATGTGATTCTTTTAACAACAAAAAAGCAACATAACTTTTAAATTATACAGAATAAATAAAGATAACTGTATTTAGAAAATATTAAATATATATGAATACATAAATTTTTAATTTTCATCCTTTCTACTGAGTGGAAGATATATTTTTAACGAACAAACTGTAGATGTGTTTGTGTGTGTTGTTTAGAGGCGTTTGTATGTGAATAATAACTAAAAAATTGAAATTTGGCCTTGTTCCTCCGATTTGATAGACCAGGGATCGATGCGAAGGTATAGGTCAACACCCTTGTTTTCACTTCAATAAAGACATTTAAAGTCCTCACGCGTTGGTCTAATGGCTAGCGAACTCGCCTTTGGGCGAGAATTTAGGGTTTGATTCCCGTGAGGGCAAAATCGGTGTTGACCCATCATCGTGATGAAAAGTGGGAAGTTACAGTTAGTAGCTCCCTAGGTAGCAAAGGCTGGAACTAAACGGCGTGGGTACAGCGGGGTGCTTACCACACGCTCCCCTATTCAAATTGCCGTCTGGCAAGCCTTGGCCCTTCATGGACCTGTTGCGCCATAAGGTTTTTTTTTTCTTTCTTTTATAAAGACATTTTAAACGACGAAACGAAACTCCTCTCCACCATCAACATGCATATGAAAGAGCATAATTAAACAAATCTGCTGCATAGTGAAGACAGAACTGGCGGATATAAATCCAAATTTGCTTGCTCTCTAAGAGCTTCTATTAATATGGCTCCGCTCCTTTCACAAAAGTGGGATTTCCTGTTTATACCTACATGTGTTGAAAAAGTCCTCTAAAAGAACAGAAAGTTTTTTGCAAATTATGAGCTCGTTATAATGTATATGATAAGAACAAACTAGCGTAAACAATGAAAATTCGGGGAAGCTGAAACGATATTTATAGGCACCTCCATCGTGAATACACAAAGGTTTCGGACAAAATCTATCAACGGAAGTGCAATTTCACTGATTATTGTTTTAGTTTGTCGCGATTTTCTCTAAACAATTCCAATCGTCTTTAAACTTGGTATATTAATTACACAGGGAGGCCAGTCACTTTTATTTTACAATTTTTTTCGGAAAATTTCTTTTAGAGATTATGAGGAAACTATGAAGTTACTGCTAAATACAAAAGCCTTTTGAGTCCTAAAATAAAATATATATATAAAGTTCCCCATCACGTAATTATTTTTAACATTAAGACCAACCAACCGTAAAATTTGAAGTTTGAAAAACGTGTTAATCAGAATTCTGATAACTGCAATACAAGAAAGTTGTGTGAGTGTTTCATTACGTACTTATCTTTTTATTTTTCATGGTTCCAAGATTTGTTCTTTCAATATGGTACTTGGTTCTCTTTTAGTTGTATTTGAAGCATCTATTTTCGAAAATTGTAAAGGAATTAGGGAACCTTGACGTAAAAAGACAAATTTTTTCTAAAAATTAAGATTTCAAAGTAAATTGGTCAAATGGAACTTGAAAATGCAGTACAGGATAAGATTAGATTAGACTGACAAAATGGGAGGCGAAACTCGTTCTACCGTGACCTACTCTAAGTATTGGAGAAACTAGTGGAAGTTTTCACCCAAAATTTATTAAGATCCCTCGGTATTTGTGTCGGCATTTAATTTGTGAATAGTTAATGTATGGCAGAAATCGTAATTAGGAGCAGTAATGCAGTTAAAATAAAAGAAAAAGTGATTCACATATTTCCTCTGTTGGTATAATTGCTAAATGGATACTCACAGTGGTGGGCGACACCCGGGTCGCATGCGCAATGTTAGGCTGACCGCCGGCATCAGCATCAGCGATCGCACTAGCAGAACCATTGTTGCCTGCACCTCCAGAACTGCTTCCATTACCAGCGCCATTTGTAGTCGGGGCATTCACCAGGTACGCCACATCCTTTCCGGAATGTTAATTAAGATTTGGGCAAGGAGAGAGAGATAGAGAGAGAGAGAAAAAGAGAAAGAAAAAAAAGGTTAGAATGTTAGAATGTTAGTCAGCCATGGATATCTTTTAGTAAATGATTAAAAGGCTATCACTTTTGTTACTTTTATTACTTTTTTTTTTAATTTTGCTTTGGATAACAATTAAATAAATAAATAATAGTTACCTACAAGCTAGTAATTATGTCAGTGGTTTGTTCATTACATAACCATATATTATTTCAAATACTTCAAAATAATTATTTCATAGGATATTGGAAGGCCACAATTCTACACATTACCGATCTCTTAGATCGCTACAAACCGTTAAATATGTAAAGCATAAGATAACACTCGTAAATATCTTATTGGTCGATATACTACTCTCAGTGTTGACATTTATATGGACAGTTCGATAGAAATCAAGTTTTATACTTCTAAAACATTGATGCAGCAACTTATTAAAAAAATTAAAAGGACTTAGTTGGAAATAAAAAAAAATTGCCATCAATGAGAGATGATAGACCATTAATCACTAATGGAAGGTAAAGACTAGTTGACGGAATAGCCATTACTACCAAGGCAAGTTAAATTTGAAATTTAACATAATATTCAATCAACTCGAAGTACTCGGTAAGTAGCACTGAAGATTCCCCAGATTAATTCAAGAACCCAGTCTTCATCCTCTTACTCTTATACGATTATATAAGATACAATGTATATCAAATAATTCTTCTACCTGAATTTTTTTTTATTCTATATTTTATGAATCGTTAATTTATTTGTTATTTCTTTATATATAAATATAATACCTCAGGAAACGCCTTTGAAAAAAGCCTCCATTCTTAAGACAAAGCTGGATACTGGGATCCCCCTTGTTCGGCAAATCGGTCTGGTATACATACTGACAGCTCCAAAACTCTGTGTGAGGTCGGAGCTGGGGTCTATGGGGCAGGCCTAAAGTTAAGATTAAGGCCAGCCTAGGGAAGTACTCCACGGTCTTTCAGGCCGAAGTTGTGGCGTTACAACTCTGCCTTAGGAGATTATAAGGCAAGGATTGGAGGGAAGCAGAGTGGCCATATACTCCGATAGTCAGATAGCCTTGAAGGCACTTTCTTCACACCAAATAGTCTCAAGACTCGTATGGAACTGCCTATCTGCCCTTACCAAGGTGGATACTCGAAATAATTTGACACTCGCCTGGGTGCCGGGACATGCGGGATTCCTTAGTAACGAATGGACGGACGTCCTGGCGAGGGAGGGCTCGAAGTATATCTTTAAAGGCCCCAAGCCCTTTTGTGGGTTGCCCAAGAGCCTGATCCAAGCTTCTATCTAGGAGTGGATAGAAGACCAACGTCTGCAATGATGGGAAAGAACACCAAGGCAGTGGTAGGCTAAATTCTTTATTAAAAGACATTTACCTAAACTTACCAGGGACCTGCTGAGCCATAGTCTCGAATAAGGCTAATAAGGCTTGAATAAGGCTAATGATGGGTCTATTAACAAGGGCATTGTAGGCTGAATAGGCACATGTACCAATTAGTAGTTGCAGATAACGCGATATGCCGATTCTGCAAGGTCGAGGAAACCCCGGTACACATCCTTTGTGAGTGTGCTGGTCTGATGAGGACAAGGTTTCTTCAACTGGTGACAAGCCATCCCGAAGCCACGAGCTTCATTTAGGAGCCACTTTCAGCCTGATTAAGAGGGCGAAGCTGAAAGAGGTGCTATAATCTTAGAGGATCTACAATAGACCTCTTAATGTAGGTCGCAATGGGATGAGGGTCTTCTTCGATCTAATCTAATCTAAGACAAAGCTGGGACATTTTAGCTAAATTCGGGGCACAGTTCACTCAGTAGCCAGAGTCTCCCTCTCCACCGCTTCGAGCGGCCTGCCTGCCCATTCTTTAATTTTTTACTGTGTTGTATCTCACTAACAACAAGATGATTATCTAGAGGCAATACATAAAGTGATAACAAATAGGATGTTCTTTACGCATCTGAGCCGAGTACAGATGACTAATTGTTTTTCGATTAGCTGTGGCAGTATTTCGACTATTTTCGATGAAGTCTACGGCATTATCTGGCAAACTGGAATGATGGATAGTTCAACTTGCCCCTTGTGTAGCCTTCAGGAAAATCATAACGCACAAATAAGATGTGCTGCCATTAAAACAGCCTCGTGATGATTTAGGCGTTAACGCTTTAGCCCAGTGTAAACAAAAATGGTCTGCTTTCTATTGGCTGAATACTATCCAAATGAATTGTTACAATGAATAATCACCAGTTATTATTTAAATTTGCTCTCACCTTCAATATATTGCAAAAGAAATTCCCCAATTCATGCAGCATCTGAGAGATCGGTATACCGGCATTATAACAATTTAAATTAAAAACAAAAAAAAAAAAAAGATTGTATTTTTTATTTATTAAAAATATTTCTTACTTAATGTTGATGACAAATATTTCGTTAGAAAGTACACGATATTGAACCAAAAATGGAAGTTATTAATGGTTACAATAATCAGTATGAATTACTAAAGTAAAAATAAAATAAAAAATATAAATACATATATATACATAGTTATACAAAAAAGTGATTTTTGCAAATCTACTAAAAAAACGATTAAAGTTTAAAATATTTATATATATTTAAATTTTTTTTTTTTAATAGTAATCATGGCTATGCCTACAAAATGCATATTAAACGCATTAAAGAAATAAAATATTCATAATCTTACTAATGAAGATTTTAGTAAAAAACAAACCATCAATAACAGAGTTGCAATTTATTGCAGCGCACATATATCACCTTGAAAAGCAAAATATCCAAACACATACATATAAATGAGAGCAAAGAACATGCTACAGATGAAGTTGAGAGAAAATAATTTAAAAGCAATCTTAAGAACAATGTAAGTTAAATCCAAAAATCTTTGTTACTCTCGAATTTTTTTTTTTTAAGGAGGTTTTGAAATTATATTTTGGAAGCAAAAGTATAAGCAGGTTTTTAAGAGAATACCAAGTTAGAGCCTAATAAAGCATTCAAAAAACAAAAACAATATAGCAGGCAACGTATAAAAATAAAAAAGTCAGTTAGTCTTAATAGATATAGAGAATAAATTGAAGAATGGAACTCACAGCGGCAACAGTCTGCGGGCTATCTCTAGAGCTGGTAATAATTCCATGTTCAGCTTCTACACCCTGTTGAATCAAATATGCTGCATTGCCTAGTAACTGTGTCTGCCCGGCGGCGGCTGCTGCAGCTGCCACCTGCACAATACCCAGACAACACCTACCAGGTCAATGTCCCACCATATCATCTTTCATCCTTCGTGTGGCAAAAAACAAAAGGGGAAGTTGTATCGCACACAAAAGGGAAAAGGTTTGGTGCGGAAAAGTGGAGAAATAATAGTATTAGGGGATAGACCAGACAAGGTTATAAAAGAAAATCCTAGATTCACCAATATATCACAGGAAAAAGGAGAAATAGAGTAGGAAAGATGTCAGACAAGACATAAAAGGAAATCCTTGATTATCAATATTTCACAGCAAGGAAAAAAATCCAGATTTTTAAGAAGTTAACGGAATAATGAATAATTTGAACTGGTACATAGGAATCTATAAATAGACAAACTCGAACAAAAAAAAATTATAAAGCAATAAAATATAAGGTGACAGGCCATTCTTGAAATTATTATTTTTTTGTTTAATAAAAAATATTTGATTATATTATTTATGAACACAAATCACAATTATATATTTGATTTAACTTCGTTTTTACTTCTTTTTTTGAATCAAAGAGGCAAAATATAATCTAACCTAAAAGTTGGTTTACATTGAGACAGTTAGGCTAGTTATTTTGCATATATATAAGTTAGCTTTTGTCAAATTTTAAGCTGACAAAAAACTGCTGTTTAATAAAAATTAATGTCGCGACAATTTCAAGAGAGGTTCAAGAATAAGGCCTCAAAACGATACATATACTGTTATGTATATATGTTATGTATACTGTTATGTTATATGCGTTATGTATATATGTTATGTTAACTAATAAAAAACAAAAAAAATTCCCTATTTTCAAGGCTTTATTCTTATTTTAAAAGATATAGACGAGTGAAAAACAACAGAATAATCAGCGAAAATTATACATATAAGAACGTGGAAATGATCACGGCCTGTACAATAAATAAGTTATGCAACTAATGTTTGTCTACAGGCGAGCCAGAATATCCCATGCAAGTTTGAATGTGTCTATTTAAACACGGAAATACTCGGAAATATTTAACTCTGTTGCAGACAAATCTAGCTTGCACAGCTGCAGTAAATTTGACTGTTTTTAAATGTCAAACAAGCCACAAAAAGCCTCTTAATCATTTTACACACAACTATGTATTTATATCACAAATTACTCTAGGGAAGATAAGTATGCATATTGGAATGCGTTTTATAGTCAAATTGATGCAGTAAAATACTTGCTCAAAAAAAATTCGCGACTAAATTTTTGGACATCATATCCGCCAGTTGTGCGTGTAGATATGGTTACCCACATACCAACATTTAGTTAAATTAATAATCACTTAAAATATTAAAGGATTCATTTAATAACAGTGCAGGCAAAATGTATTAAAGCTGGCGGACTAAAACTAGCGTATCGAAATATTATTCTTAATATTAAAAACTTAATGGCCTTTTTTTTGATATCCTAAATAACCGGAACAAATTATTAACAGTACTATCAAACAACATAAAAAACTTTAATAATCAATAAAGGTTAATAACTTCGGGAGTACACTCACCTGGGTATATGTTACAGGTGTAGTACTACTGGGACTGTAATACTGGCCAGAGGTTGGAGTGTACATTGTACCAGATTCTCCCACTGTGTACACTGGATACCTGAAATTAGGAAGAATCATTATAAGTATAGGTATAAATAAAGAAGCTTTATAAAAAGTGTGTACTACTATAGATATAGTTCGTCGAATTTGTTATTTCTAACTAGTGATGAGAGGAAGTATGGCGATAGTTGCAAATTTTCAAAATTGAGTTTTCACCGGAAATACAAGTTTTAAGAAACAAGTTTTTTTTTTTTTATCAACTTCTCGTAATTGTTTCGAAAATAGCTTCCAATATTTACAAATTCAACAATACTTCTGGGGAGGGGGGAGGCTGCAACATTAAGCTTTCCTCTAAAATGTCCCTTTGATGCAACGTACGGTTCTACCATCTTTAAAGAACTGTAAGAATTCGAAATTTACAGAAAATCCTATTTTTATTTATTTTTTCTCGTAAACGGCTTTAACGATTTCCATTAAACTTGGAATGCTAACTGTGCAAATATAAACCTATCACTTTATTTGAAACATATTTCCCGCAAAAACTGTATTTAGGTGGATTTCGTGAAGTTTCTAGATTTATTTCTAAACTGTACAACCCGTATTTCTCCTCTTAATGATAGCGCTGGCAGACCATCTGCATATTCACATCTGGTCCTAAAATAAAGTTTGACGTACAATGCTTGATGTACCATGAATATAGTTATTAAGAAGGTTTTAAAACTGAGTATTGTTGGACAAGATGGCTGACACTGCTTCCAACTACCTTCGTATAGCACTAGATACTATGGTTATCCTTTCCATTTTTTATTAATCGATATATTAGTACATGAATAACATTTTCATTCCTTTTTCTTTTTACTTATTAATTTCTCTTACTCCTAGTAAAGTCAAAAAAGTGGTTCTTAGAAAAATGATCGGTGTGTGTGTGTTGCATATATGTAAACAGCACAGCTAAAAAACGAAAAATCGTAGAAAGTTCAAACTTGATATTCCGTTTAGGTATCACCATGTGATCCGACAGGTTATCTGACAAAATTCCTCTACAGGAAGTACCATTTTACTGAATTATTTTCTTTTTCTTTTTTGCGATTTTGTAAAAATGGCTCCAACGATTTTCTTGAAACTTGGTATAACAACTATACAACTAAGAGCTACAACTTTTATTTTAAACATATCTCTGAGAAAATTCATTTAAGGTACTTTTGGAAAAAAGTAGGGTTACGGTTTTCTCTAAAGTGCTGTTTCAGTTTATTACACAATTCTATCATCTAAATAAAATTAATTAGAATTAAATATATTGTTGAAATTCCGAGTTTGAAAAAAATTGAATGACCGTAAGCAAGGTGGTGTGGAAACTATTGCTGAGCGCAAAAGAAAAACGTTTTATCATTTAAAAATGTTTTTAGGATGAGGTATAACAGTACGAGTGTAATTCGATTACTGTCGATCTTATGTAGTAGATTTAAGTAGTGCTATATGAAGGGTTAGTAGGTGGGAGCGGTGTAAGCCATCTTGTCCAACAAAATTCAGCTTTAAAAATTAAAAATTTTGCTTTACCATTAAAAATTGTAATGCAAATTCTAAAGAAAATTTGGCAAATTAAAATTATGATAATTTGCAGTAAGACAAAGTTGTGTATTTTACATCAGATTTTTGTTTACTTACATCTGGCCATTTGAGGTAGTATAAATAGTCTGCTCTCCTGTACTTTCAATATATTGTACATATGAATGGGCAACATCTTCACTACCTGTCTCGGATGCTGGAAAAAAAATCACACAGAAAGAAAAATAATATCTATTATTAATGCCCGAAAAGGAAAATAAATTATGCAAGGTGAGAAAGAAATAAATCCAATCAATTACATAAAATAATAAATACGACAAACATGCTGACTGACCAAATTATATATATAATAGCACATACATAACACTACTCCGAATATCTAAAAAAGAGAAAATTGTATCGTTGCCCTAAACAATTAAAAAAAAAAAAAAATTAAACAAATAATATAATAAAAATAATGAAAAGTACATAATCAGGCAGATATAGCAAGTAAATGAACAACGCCGAAACGATTCTGGGGAGGATAATTTTTGGTTTCATGTGAAGATAATCTTTTTCAAAAAATTGATGGGAAATAAAAGGTTTTTCCTTTTTCAAAGTCAACTTTGGCCCTAGTAATTCAAGGCTTTTTTTTTTAGGGCAGAAATCCGGCCACATACCTAAGTTTCTCAATATGTAATACAACGTCGGGTCCGTAGTGCTAGAAGACTGGAGTTTTTTTTTTAAACACTTTTACAGCCTTCAATTTGTGGTCATCGAACCAGAACCAGATTTCAGACGGGCGTTTTCATACCCCACGATTAAGAAACATCCATTTGTTCAAAACATTAAACAAACAATCTGAGATATTTTCGATTAGTGTTAAATGGAAAACTTCTTTGAGTGTACGTGCAAAGAGTTGTGCTTGGAACAGTGCTGCTCAACAATGTCGTACGGTGTGGAAACAAAACAAAATTCTGGAGATAGTCTTTTACACTATTTAGAAATTTTGAAAGATTTTTTATTTCCAAAGTATTTGTACGTCAGGTAGACCAGGTAACTATCTTGGAGAAACTTTTATACTTTCTATAATCAACGCATCAGGACTAAAGAGTAACGGTTTAGGGTGGAAATGTAAATCTTATAAACTGAAAATGTCTAAAAGAACAGCACTTGAGTTTCCGGGTTGAGACCGCATCAGTGGTTTACTAGAAACCGACGTTTTGTCCATACTGCAATGAGCCTCTTCAGGATCGTCACACCTTAATGAAGGCAAATGGAGCAATGAATTGGTAGAGAAGGGGCGTGGCTTCTTCCTCCACCATACTGACTGCCTTCTTGATCACCATCTTTATTGTAGGTGGTGGTGGTGGTGGTGGGGCTTTCTCCTATTTCCACGTTGAGCGGCGGGTGACGGGATCTAAGCCTCCCATCACACTGCCCTCCTGCCAAAGTGTGATACCAGGAAAACCATTAAACGATTTTTTTCCTTGCTATTTCACTCCTTTTCCTGAGCAGAGAGAGCCATGTTCTGCTTAGACGAAATCCATCGTCTCTATTTAGACAGTTTCCCTCCAATTTCCACTGCCTCGAAGATGTCGTAAGAGAGACATGGCTTCCCCTGCTCAGGAAGGGGGGGGGGACGTTCAATGGATTTTTGGAGTAGGAAAAGTCAAAATGTTGGCAGGAGGGCAGTGGGATGGAAGACTTCGATCTCGTCACCCGCCTGCCAACCGTGGACAAGGAAGAGAAAATTAAGCCCCGTCCACCACCTACAGTAAAGTTGGTGATCAAGAAGGCACGCCCCTACTCTACCAAGTTCAAGGTGTAACGACAATAAAGAGGCTCACTACAATATGGGCAAAACGTCGGTTTCTAGCAAACCACTGATGCGGTCTCAACCTGGAAACTCAAGTGTTTTTCATGAAAATGGCAGCAGAAACCTAAAATTTCAAAGTCTATGATAATGTTTTTTTTTTTTTTTTTTTTAAAAAAAAGTAATATGACAAAAGAATCAAATAAAATTTTCAATAATAATTTCGTAGCATACATCAATTTTTTACCATTTTCCTTCTTAGCGACAAATCCTATAAAAACATTTTCCAAATCGACAGGTCTTAAGTTATAAGATGTGTAACAGTAACCAAGAGAGCAGAGAAAGAGAAACAAAATGCCAGGCACTCTCTCCGACTGGAGTGGGAGAAACCATATAAATACAGCGACGGGACTCAGAGAAAATACAGTTCAAATTAGTTCAGAAGATTGTTCACCAGTCACAACGTGTCATTACCCCTTCCACTCTAAATCTACCATCTTTACTGTAAAGTCCAGGCAGTCAGTGAAATTCATCATTATTTATGTTAACCAAGTCTTGTTAACTCATCAAACCAAACCAATTCTCTCCATCCAACTCATCCATTACAGATGTTTGCAATGGCCCGAGAAGTTTTTATAGAAAACAAAATTCGCTCTAAGCTTCTAATGCTTACAGTCTTTGGTAAAATAAATTATCATAGACTGAGGATAACCAGTACATCTATCAAATAACACATATGGCATAACGTAAATATTATAATACTACGCAAGCCTGGAGAATTGGAAGGTAATTTTTAATCAAACACAAGGAATTAATGTATTATATTGTTAATTTATGGCAAATATAAACTGGCACCAAGTCACTATGTACCCTAGCTGCTTCCATTCTAAAAGTTAGCCCTGAACTAAATCTTTTGAATTCTTAAGCAACTTCTCATGATGGTTAAATCCTGTCACAAATTTTGTTAGGGAAACATACAATTGAGATACCCATTGATGTACATTTCTACCATTCGCAATCAGAGTCCACAAGTAGGAAGTGGGTCTCCAATTTGAAACTCACTCAAGACCCATACAGGGGACTACTGTCGGTCCATAGATGAGAGTACATCATGCTGGGTTGAAGTTATTTTACGATCATTCAAAGTTTATATTATAAGCTTATATTACTGGGAAACAATAGAGCTAATCCCATAGGTAAACAATAACAAGCTGGAACTATAATAGAAATATTTCGAGTCTGGCTAAGGGTTTATTTTTTGGTCAACGGGTCGTAAAGAGGGCGAAGCCCACCGGAAAAGAGATTACTGAATGCCTTACTAATAAGTAAGGTTATACTTATTAGAGTCGACCACGTAAGATTTTATACAGTACTCCCTTTTGTTGCTTTGTTTTATTTATTTATTTTTAATTTCTTTTTACTCATAATTGAGGTTTTTTTTTTTACAATTATTTTTCAGATTTTACATTGTATGTTACTTATTGAGTAATTCATCTTTATGTTGCCCATAAGTAATTCAGTTTGTATATTCTGATTATTGCTATGAGTTAAATCTTATCTATTCATTTTTTATATGTATCTGAGTCTTAATTTGGGTATGTACCCAACTTCGTCTATAAGCCAAGTGGCACGAAAAGTTTAATAAATAAATAATAAAAATATTATTTTACACAGTAGATATCATTAGGGTTGATAGAGCGCACTGTATACCCGGGGCCAATATCTCTAATCTTTCTAGGAGTGACACATCCAACAACAGCATCAAATAAATAAGGCGCCAAAGAAGAGGAGTGAGAGGCGCTTAATTCAACAGTCTGTTTACTTCCTGATTACCAGAGATTCCGATGTGCTTAGTATCCAAACTTGAGACGTCTTCTAGAGAAAGGTAGCTTCTCTATGACTGAACATGCCAGTACCAATTTTTTGAAATCAGACATTATGAATTTATTGGTCTATACTGACTATGCAAACAAATACAAAACAACTTTTAAATTGTGATTAACGAACCCACTTATTCCAAGTACAATAGAGAATGGGATTTATAATTATTGCTATTGTTAAACAAGTTTTCTCAGATAAATAACTATAAAAAAATAATTTTTGAACAATTCTATAGCAACTAAGGGTTCAAAGTTAACTGACGTGTCTTTTGTTTCAGAATTCAGTTAGTAATTAATTAATATAATTGGTTTCTCTTATAAAACTTTTAACTATTTTGGTTCAATTTTTTTTTTCTTGCAAAGGGCAGCTGCTTGAATATAATTTGTTTAATATTGATCATGCTGACTGAAAAAGCTCTGCACTTGTATGTTTAATTAACCTATTAAAAAGTAGCAACATTTAACTAAAACACCTTTCTTTGGTATAACAAAAAAATGTATCCAGTTGGTAATAAAGAAAAGGAGAAAAAGAGAACAAAAATATGATAGAGAAGAAATTCATTCAGAATCCCTTCTATTAAAAAATATGCACAAGCACCTTGTAGTAAGTAATACGAATATCAAGTTATCAAAACATTATAAATAAACAAAAAGAAAAGAACAAAAAAGATGAAACAAAATAAAAATAAATAAATAAAAACAACAAAATTACACACACGTACAATATTACTGCCAGATCTTTGATGGTTCTCTTACCGGGATTAACTGTAGTCAAGGAGGTGTAAGATCTTGGCCCCGCTCCTTTATATTTTTAGAAGTATTTATTTTTTTATATATTTTTTGTGCAAATATTGATTTTTTGTTTTGTATTTTGTTTTAGACGTAAGACATGTAAGGGGCAAAAAAAAAAAAGAAAACATATCTAAGATGCCTGACGAGCACATAGTGATTTAAAAATTACATAAATACTATCATAAGTGGCTGAGTTGCGATATTTTTTTCTTTATTTAGCTAGAGATTTAATAAATCTGTTTCTGAAAAATACGTAAAAAGAGTAAAGATATTGTAATGTTAAAATAAATGTAATAGACGATGTAGGGCCAAGCTGACCAGTAGTTATTTGTTACCCAGTAATCATTCAGGACCGGAAACAATACAAGTTAAGTAAACAAGAGGCATTAATATGATAATCGTGCAAGTGCATACAAACAGTGAATAAAATATAATGCTCTATTTCAGTGACAACAAGCAAGAACCTTGGTTAAGTATAAAAGTAACAACCTTAAAAATGGTTACTAATATTTTCATACAGAAACGGAAATTCACTTTAAAGTGAGAAATTCATAGAAACTTTACTCAAAAATCAAAATTTGGCCTTCAATCCAGCAAAAAATATAGCAACTCTGCACTAAGTGAAAAAATATAACTGCATATAGCTAATATAAAAATAAAAAAAAGGTATATTACATTAAATGTACCTGTAACAGTAATATAATGACCAGGTTCTGGGCTGTCTGGATCAGCCTGCAAGTTTGCAGTGTTGCCACCACCTGTTTCATCACAAGAATTAGTTGAACTGCTCAGCACGCCACCTTCTTCCTAAAATTATCACAAATTTGAGATTTATAAAAAAAATATAAATGATTTTTTTTTTAATTTAGTAAAAACTGTATTGAAAACTTACTGCAAAAATATTAAAAATTAAAATTAAATAAAGTAGGTTATTTAAACATGTAATAAAAGTGGGGTATGCTGGACAAAATATAAGGGAACGCTAGTAGTGGGCATCTTTCCATGAAATTCAGAAGATGCATAAAAAACAATTAACTCATTTTTCAATGCAATATAATCAAACAAATTTCCATAGTGCGCCGGAAGTTTCTTCCAATAGTTGTTCAAGAAAATGTTTATGCTACATTTCTGATGATACAATAAATGGAAATATTCTAGCTTTTCGATTTGAGAAAATCGAAAGTTATTTTGATTAATTATGCAATCTGTTATTTCTAAATATAATCGTCGATAGTGATTTTCTTGTTCAGCTCTATCTGGACAATGACCTTTTGATCGGAACTGATGGGTTTCATTATCTAGAGCAGTGATCCCCAAACTGTGGTAAGCGTATCTCTACGGGTAGGCACAGGGTAACCGCTTAGCAAAAATTATATGATAATGGCGAAAAACGGCAAAAAAGAGTTTATCTAACACCCGTTCATTTACAGAATATTTCTCTAACACCCGTACATTTTTCAATATTTAGCAACGGATAGTTCTTAACAACAAAAATAAATAAATAAATTTTGTATCCAAAAATGGATAGATTTTATCCACAAAAATATCTTATGAATTAAATTAATAATTTAATGCCCATACACACAGAACGGCCTGAAAACATAAAGTAGGCAGCAGTATTCCCACCCTGCGACCCTGTGTGCGCAGACAATTACATGGCGTTTTCACGTGAAGTCGTGCTGCTGGTAGAGCGCACGACCAGATCGTCCGCCAAAGCGTTTGAGGGAGTGGATGCGTATAACCATCAGAGGGATGGTGAAATTGAATCTTCAAAGTAAACACTGTTTACATTAATTGAATTTTTTCAATAATGTAAATTAATATTTGTAACTCATAAATACAGGGCGTGCGGCCCACGACTAGCATGCCCGCAATATCCGCCCTGGTAATAAAAGCATAAAGTTATAAAAAAAGGTTAATTTTGACAAAACAGAGATATACAATCTAGAAGCATTTCCATGAGAATTACTAAAACTTTCTAGAATTAATTTATATTTACAGTGAACGTTAAGGGTGCATTGTTAAAATTTCTACTTCACTCCCAATGAGAAATTCATCTTTCCGAGAGTAAAGGCTTGTTTTGGTCTCAAAGCTATTTATTATATAATATTCTTCAACAGATTGCCAGGTCTAAGTAAATCTTAAAAATCCGACTCAGACATTCTCAGCGCATCCTGTTTCGCCGATTACAAAAATAGCGAAATAAAACAATGTTATCCAGACAGTATCTAGTGATGTTACAACATACGCTGATTTTGACTAAAGTTGTGATAAAGGAGAGAGTTTAATACGTTTTTTCTCTACAGTTCGCTATTTTCTGATTTTATAAATTTCCAATAAAGTAATCTTTGCTTATTTTCTTTTAAAGCAGATTGAACATTCGAAACAAATCCCATTCGGGAACATTCGGTTACTTAATAAAAAAAAATCTGGTGTGAAATGACTTGCTCTTATTGCAGCACAGTTAAAATTGACTTTTTTTTTTACTCTATTGCCTTAACATAAATATACAGATAGTAAGGGTATATGATACCCAGACAGATAATTTGAAATCTAACGTCACAAATCCCTAGATCCTAAAAAAAAAATCCAAAGAAAACCCTAAAATCAATTCATTCGGCAAATGTTTCAAATGAAAGCGATATGTTTATATATATGCTGTTACCATTAAAACATTAAAGAAAATTGTTACAGCCGTTCACGAGACTAATTCCAAAAATCTCATAAACCTTGCTGTAAAGCCTTATCTTCCGGTTAACCAATTTTCATCTATTTGGAATTTTAGCAATGCTTCTAAAGTAGTTTATGGGGGTGGTAGAAAGAACCGCACATGGCACTGAAGCTCTACATTATAGTGAAGCTTAACGTTGCTATATCCCCAGAGTCCATACAAAAATCAGTTTACTTAGAAAAATATTTTAAATAAAAGTGCTAGGCACTTTTCTGTGCAGTGTGCAATTTTAAAGAAAATCTTTGGAGTCATTTTCCAGAAAATCGCGAAAAATTGAAAAAACATTCAGTAAAACTGCACTCCTGATTGATGGATTTTGATAAAAACTTTACTGTTAGATGTGGTGATCGAATCTTAACTGAATATCAAATTTAAGTTTTCTGCGATTAATCATTTATGAGATGTTTTGTTCACCTACGCATAGATCATTCGCTTTTTTCGAATTCAGGAGGCATCAGAAAATGTATCCCTTAAAAACAGTCCTTCAAGTCTGTTAAACAGACAAAAAGTCATCTGTAAAAGTTTTGAATACACCAGATGTTTTCTATAAATCCAGTAAAAATATGTAAAATAATAACGCGCACTTGATACATCGGCCCCATTTTGACATGATGGTTTTAAAACAGCATCAGATCCGTTAATATTAATGTTCTATGGGAAAACGTCAATGGGATTGTCATTGTAATTACAATATATATGCATGCCAGAAATACATAAACAAATAAAAAATGTACAATTGAAGAAGAGGTTAAAAATGGTCCAATGCCAGAAATATTTTGTGCTATTTCATGCTGCAAATCTACCGATTACCACTCTATCAAAATACTGCCTACTTTTTCACGAAATTGAATAATATAATAAACTAAAAATTACAAAACTCTTTTTTTTTTAATATTTATTAATGTTGAATAACAAGTTTAAATTGTAAAATACAACAAAATGAAATTAAAATTTATATTAGAAACGTATAAAACTATGGTTACTCATAGTATTGACCAGTAGCATATCAAAAGTTAGAAACAGAAACCAATCTCAAAAAATTTAATATAAAAATTAATAAATTACCAAAACTGTGGACATGTACAAGAAATAACCAAATCCGAATCTACCTAGAAGATCTACTTAAGGATTCTGTGTTTTGTGTATTATTTGATCCTAAAAATGCAGAAATTTGCAGATGGAAAAGAGTATGAGGTGGTCTGCCGGAAAATCTTTTTATAGGTAGGTTGATCCAAAGATGTAGTGCGTATGTATGTATGTATGTGTATATATATATAATGCATATATGTGTACAATTGGTAATAGTATTGCATCAGAAACCTAGCTCCGGAAATTATCTAGAATTAACTTCGATTTAAACACATATTTACATCGAATAGTTGGCATAAAATATGTTCAAGATGGAGTTTGATGTTCGGATAAACATTGAGTAGGTATTAATAATTCTTTTGTCACCTAATTTTGATGGAGAAATCAGAAGGCTGTGATCCTCACAATACCTTTTAATAGGTACTATTAAGTAAAAAATGAAAAGAAAATATATCATATCCCAAATTTAGACTTCCAGTTTCTATCCAAGCAGTAATAGAATGACATCCTACAGATTTTTTAGAATTAGAAAAGCATATGCAGCCACAGCAAAAAGTAAAGTAAGGAATTTAACTTATACTTAACGCATAACTTAATAATAACAATAATTTAACGCATATTTTCCAGTCGGGTTTTTCGTTCAGCTTATACTTAACGCATAACTTAATAATTACAATAATTTAACGATATTTTCCAGTGGATTTTTTGTCCAATTGCCAATTACTACTATTCATGCGAGCTTTACTCCAACTACCAATGGTGTCATGGACGGAGGCGAATAACCAACATACACAATCAATCCTACTTTATTTACTAAACTATTCATATTAATATATAATAAAAAATTCAAGACTAGAACCGAGAACCTAGTTTGGTGATCGACCATATATAGTTCTAGATAAGTTTACAACAGGAAATATCAGGGATTTTATGGCAGTAGTTAAATTACTACTGGACGCAATCAGCGAGATTCAATCAAAATTTGAAGATAAGAAAAAGACGAATTATTTCCTTTGTCATACTTTATAAATTGAAGTTGAAGTGTGTTTGTGTAAAATATGCATAGTATGGCAAAGGAAATAATTCTTCTTTTCTTTATCTTCAGATTTTGATTGATCTTGCTAATTGCGTCCAGTAGTTAATTCAAGACTCACATAAAATCCCTGATATTTCCTATTGTAATCTTATCTAGAACTACATATGGTTGATTACCAAATTAGATTCTCGGTTCTCGCCTTTCCAATCAACAACAAAATAGTGATATTAACATAATTATAATTATTAACCGTATACATAATCCCTTTAGCAATAATAACCCTAGGGAGTAGTCCTGGAGTGGCAAAAATGAAAACTGTCGGAAGCTAGAAAGATCGTGAGACACCAAACCACGCATCTAACACCACGCCACTGCTACTCCACTTCAGTGCGCGCTGCTACATTCATTTTCTTAGGTTTACATTCTGACACCTACTTACATGATCAGATTGCCACGGTCCGCCACCCCTATACCACTTCATTGCGCGCCTGGCCAAGAAACTCGATGCGATGTAATGCAGCGTGTTGAATACGGTAGAAATATTTAATAGGGCTAAACCCACCAATCAGGCGAATTGGAAACAGTGGAAGTCAGGAAGTGGATCAAGATATAAAGTGTCTTACTAGGAACAAGAAACACATTTCAATTAACCTTTTTCATAGGCCTCGGCGGCTTTATTTTAGATGATTAACTGGTTATGATTACTTCCTGGAAGTGAGATCAATCATGAGTCCTAAGAATTGTGTAGGGGATGTTCACCATTAGTGCCAGGCGTTCGAGGTATTCCACGAAGGCTAAAGCACGAAGGATTCTTTTAATAATTTGCTTTCACTTGAAGCAAAACTTTACTAGGCAACAAGAAATCTAATGGCTGGCACCAAAGCAATTTAAATGGAGAAATGAGGCATCAGGGACAAAGAAGAGGCAAGAGAGCAGTGCTGGCATAGTGTGTGCTCTACCAACCCTAATGATATATAATAAGGGTTACTGATATACCCTAGTAAATATAACCTTACTTAAGCCCTTCAGTATCTCTTTTATAGGGGCTCTCCCCCCCCATAAAAGGGGACTCCCAAAAAACCCTTAGCCGTCAAACTCGAAAATAAGATGATTAATTTTCTATTTTCGCGGCTTACTGTCATGAGGGACGACTATAAGTACAGTTCAATCATGATAATAAATGAAACAAGCAAAATATTCGACGTCTTTGGTGTCCGAAAAGTTGACTAAACTTTAAAGGTTTCAAATTTTTTCTTTGGCTACAGCCAACCAAAACTTTGCTTGTTATATTAACCGGGCCAAACGCATCTACTGTTTAAAGTGATGATAAATGTTTTGGAAATAATACGTTTTAATTTTAAATTTTTGATAGCGTGCACAATAAACCAGAATCACGTGGCGGTAGAGTGCATACTATACCAGAATCATGAGGGTAGAGCGTACACTATACCAATACCGAGAGAGCCTCATTAAAGAGGTAACAAAGAAAGAACCATCGAAGCAAAAGTAAATAATAAAATAAGAGAAATAATGCACGCCCATCAGGCGACTGGGAAATAGTTGAAGTTCGACAAGAGCCACATCACAACCAATCTGCTCTTCAGGGTTTTGGTGACTTATTTTAGACTATTGGTTGGTAATGAATGCATCCTATCCGAGCAATTTATAGGATTTGAGGCAACCCGGAATGTATCTTGGAATGGATTAGAGAAATGGATGGATCTCCGTCAGGGACACGTTAAGGATGAGATGAGACTGAAATTCATTTCTGCGATTCTACCAGTGGCTGAACTCGAAAGAACTGTTTGAAAAAAGAGAATATTGTTGTTTGTGTTGATGCAACTTGAATGATGGGTAAGAAAAAGCTTCATTTTCTATTAAAATAAAGATTATATTTATAAGGAAACAAAGTTACTGTTAACAGTAGGAAGCAATACAAAAAACAAAAAATCTAGAATAAAGTACTGGTTAAATCAAGAAAAAAAATCAATGCACATGCGTTCATTACCTTTACCTGTATAGGAGCATGAGTGACTGTGATGGAATGTGATGAATCAACAGAGCTGTCAGGGCTCAGCTGTACATTAACTGTGCCTGAAGTAACCTGAAGAATTAAAAAGAAAATCACAAACTTAAATAATACAAAAACGAAAATGTATTTTGATTGCAAAAGAGAAAAATTAAAAAATGAGAAGGGGATTTAAGCGTAAATCATTAAATGAGAACAATTTATTATGAAGGCAATAATGTAATTATAAACACCTGAAGAAGTTGAGCTTGTGGGACAACAGTTACGGTTGCCGTATCTGTTCCAGACTGCGACATATCCCACGATTCGGTCTCTGTAGCAGAAAAGAAAATTATACTGTTACCAATAAGATATATAAAGAATTTTAACATTTCATAATTATTCTGTAATCTTTAATACGTCAAAATGTTAAATAACACAAACCCACTTTATATGCAAAATGCTTGATTTGCCTGATAGGTGGTATTAATACCTAACTTATCTTTCTATTGAACTGTAATTTTCCAAAAAACCCTTCTCTCCGAGAAGTATAGAGATATGTTTGGGGAACGGGACTATAAAGTGCGTGGTCTATGGTTCGGTGCTAGGGGGACTATTCCAAAGAAAACGGTGGAATTCTGGGACGAGGTCGGTATAGACCCGAATATATTGCCGAGGCTAACGGAGGAGATTATTATAGACTCTCTAGCCATCATTAACCACCACATCTACAGTTAGACTTTGCGCACACACGTCTGTTGTCGAAAAGTGGAAAACAATAACAAAACAAAATTATCTGTTTCATGATTTAATCTGTGTAATAATGTATTGTTTCCTCTTTCTTTGTTTATGTCAGTTCGATTGATTGATAAGCTGTGTGTTAGCAACTTGACACTGTCGAGCAGCCCACTGACAATTCTTTACGAATAAAGTGTTTCTCTCTTACAAGTGGGGGAAGTTGATCGCGTTCAAGATTGTTCTCACGTGTCCTTTGAATCCAACTAAACGAAAAACATCATTCGCCAGTGCAGCCTTTTTATACTGGGCCGCGCGACGTAGTATGGCTGAATAGCCGATCATGGGCTAAGAAAATAAATATCTTGAACTTTCAATCTTTCGTGAACTTTTATAGCTTATCAAGTTGTAACTATTTCCTGCAATTATAACAAATCGAGAATCCAACCATAGCTGTAACCCATGAATCAAAATGATGAAATAAATACGACAAAGACGGAGCGAAAATTAAGCAAAATTTAGGCTTTTTAAGGCTATTGATAAACAAAATTTTTGCTAATGATGGAAACCGTTAATACAGATGCCTATGTTAATTCTAAAATGATTAGCTAGTGTTTATTGCCAGTGATTTCTGTAAATTAATGGTCAAACTACCGATAAGTACCAATTAGGTTAACAAAGTTTGGTATCTTTACAATGACTGTTTAACTGTTCATACGAATTAAGGAATTTCAAATCTATCTATCTTTTAGTAATTAAAGCAACAGAACATGCTTTTTTCAAAAAAAAAAAAAAAAAAAAAAAAAAAAAACTATTAAATAGCATTAATCTAATATTATATTAGAATTGTGTAAAATCCTCAAACCCAGTTAAGTAATAGTGCCACCTATAACAAATAGTTATTTACATTTAAAATGTCTAATGATGTACAATTGAAGTAAGTATATTTCTTATATTCTTATTGGAAGATAAATATTTTAATCTTACAGCAACTATAACTAACATATTTTAAACTTTATATGTAATAAATATAAAATTGAATTTCATGTAATTTCTAGTAAAAATTTGTAGTACTCTTCTGATACAATTCACATGTATTTTTCGATTCCATTATTAATCAATATAATCATAGGTTCATCGTAAATTTTTGATACATTAAACAATAAATAAATTTAAAAAAATAAAAATACTATATATATTTCCTGCAAATAACAGAAATGGTTCCCTGAAGAAAATCTACTTTCAAGGAATCACACTTCACACAGTTTACCATCTTCTCAGCACTTACTTCAATCTTTATAGACCTCTTTAAGAGGCCCATAAGTATTCTCTTGTTTAAGATAGGTTCGAGAACCGCTTTGAAAGATTATTAAAATTATGGAAAATTTATAATCTTATAAAGGTAAACTTGGAAATCATTTAATAAAAGATGTTATACGAAAAAATCACAATCAATATGTTTGTTACCTAGACGACACTAACATAACAAGTATCTAAACCGTGCGCTGAGATCTCTACAGCAATACTACTGCACCACAAATAACCAGAGATTGATAAGCATTTGAACAACTACATTAAAACCAACTATCTTGCAGAATGTGTTGAAGAGAAGGGGATTTATGAAGATATATGTTTCTGGATATGATAAGTTAAATTAAGCATGTTTTAAATGGCAATGCAAAATGACTGTTAGTTAAATTCCAAATGTTTATCCCGAAGAAACTATCATGAAAGTGAAAATTACACACGCCATTTTGGGACGCGGCTTTTCAACATTTAGTCTAAAAGATATTCCTACATATATTTAGTCCTTACGAAGCGGAATGCATACGGACACCGGGCGGGTAGCTCCCGGATCCAAGGAAACTCAATTAGAAATGATATAAATACCTGTTTTGTTTTAGAAGGGTAGTCCGTCTCCTAGGGAAACAGCATCTAGTGGTTGCTAGGGTCTACAGACCCCACCACTTGCAGGCGTAAGAATACAACTTATTATCGATTTTAGACTACGCGTTAAAATAATCCCCGAAGAATATAGTTATTATTAACAGCAATATTTTTGTATTTTTAATCTGTGTTAGAATGTAAATATTAATGTTACTTAAATAATTCTGAGTTATTTGTTAATAAAGAGAACTACTTTTCATAAGCAAAACTGTCTGGCCTGTCGCAATAGTGAAAATCAATAAGAAGGATTTATCACCTTTCTTAATTTTTCTTGGCCTTCCTCTTTTTCTAGGAGTAAGAATGTTTTTGTAGACAAAATCAACATCTTCAACAAATTCCACTTTTACACTCATATTTGTTTAGTTATATTAGATTTTCAAAAGTTAAAATAGTTAAGAAACCCTTTTGGGGTAATCAAAAAAACTTGATTTCAGTTTTGGGTGATTTTCAGTTGTCAAGGAGACAAAAGAGTATTCGATTCTTTTGCAAAATTCAAATATAAAATTAAGCATATGATTTAAATGGCTCTGGTGGAAGATGTTATCACAATTTAGAGGTTACACATGATATCACAGTAGCAGGTTATGGTTTGTTAAATACGTTAGTTACTAAAATCAAAATTCATTTAAAAGGAATTTATTTTGTTTTTAATTGATATTTTGTTTTCAATTGATTTTTTTACATTAAAAGTAATATTTTCTTACTGCCTTTCTTATGTGCAAGTACTTATCACATGTGTATGTTAAAAAAGTGAACTTAGATATTATTTTCTTAATTTTAATATATAAAATAAAGAAAAGTTAAACAATATCATTTTCCTGAGTTTGGGATTTTAAATATATTTATTATAATGTTTAAGAAGGTGTAATGATTGTTAATTTTATCAACAATTGTGCTAGCTTAAGAATATTATTAATATATAGTTAGTAATTAATTGTTAATCACATTATGGATGGATTTTGATTTAATTTTCTAAATCTTAAAAAAAGTTAAATATCTATGATTTTATCCAGTATCCAGTAACCCAACTGGGTACATACCTCACAGTTAAATAGAAGTACGGTACTTTTTTTTCTTCAGAGTTTTTAAATACATTAAGAAACCAGTTTTAACCAAAGCTGTTGAGAAATTAGTTGCCTACCAAGTTTATCATTTTTCTCATTTCCAGTTAGTATTTTATTTATAAAAAAAAAAGATCAACAGTATAGTTAGTATTGCAGTTTTCTACCCTATAATCCAACTTGTAGCGCATTTTTTTTCAGCTTGTAGCACTATCTTTAAAAATGTATTATTTAAAAAAAATTATATTATTTTCTGTACTTCTGAAACCAGAGTTTGCATGGCATAGCTGTCCAGAATAAACTAAATTTAATTGCCACCATGTTTCGTTTGGCCAGTTTCTTTTCAGTCACTGTAATTTTGCTAAAATGTTTCGTAACATCGATATAGAATTTTTCGTTGTAAGCGAATGCATTGTACTTTTTTTTATTAGATCTTTCAAAGAAAATATGTGAAGTACAGTATGTAATATTTCATTTACAGCAATATGTAAAATATGTCATAACAGTTTGAATTCTGACAAGTTGAAAAGATTGGCAGATTCCCTTATTCACAGCAACGGTTTGGCCACAGAAATCGAATTCTTTTTTCTCTTATTAATACGGTGATTTAGAGTTTTGTTTTCCATCACTACTGCCATAATGCCTGTTTCTCAAGTCTAGTGTAAGGATGGTTGAAACCATGTTTTCGTCTCTGTTCTAGTAGAAGCCCAAGATATCTAAAATGTGCAATAACAGTTTTCTATGATAGCGGTATTTGGTTGAGGTAAATAGTTAGGCATATATCATTGTTGAAAAGATTTTAGGAAAGTTAATCATATGCATAATAATATTTGCAAGTGCATTTATTTGTAACATTTACATTGTAATGATGTAATACAATACATTTACAAGTAGGGTAGGAAAGAATTTCATAATTTTCTTTTTAAAAAACACATTTTTTTAAAATGTCAATTCACATTTACTTTATTTTGTTTAACTACTTAGAACAGATTTGTACAAGATTCTTGTTTCATTTGGACAATTAATATTTGCGCAGTTTAAGAATCTTATCCCCTTTCAGAATGGTGGTAAGGGGGAAAAATATATAAGAAAAACTTAAGATTAGAAATAAAATATCACAAACCCCGTCAAGAAAGTAGGCCTTTATTTAATTTTTTCCGACAAAAACAAGTTAAATACTTGCTTGCTTTGTCCCCTATTCCTATAACAAATGATCTTTCACTTCTAGGCCAAAAATACGGGAAGGATAATTTGAGAATAAAATGAAAAAATAATAATTCAACTACGAAGTTTGTGAGGGGCCTTTTTTTGCTTCATTCTAAAGTCCCCTCTCTTCATCCTAACAACAAGGCACAGAGTTTTCTTGTACTCTATTACAGTGCTTCGGAATTTTTTAATTTTTAACCGTTTTTTATTTTTATTTCTTGTTTTCTCTCCCGCTGGAAGCGAGTACCACAATATATTCACATGTTTACTACTAAGCAGAACTCCAAGTGATTGAGATAGCTAAACAAATAACAGAAAGATATTACCAGTTGCCAAAAACTCGAATACATGTGTAGAAACTGCTTCGTGTTATTCCTGAGGCGTGTTAACTTGAAAAAAAGGACAATATGTCGGAAGACATTGGTTACATTTTATTTAAATTTGCCAACAATACATTCTGCAGTAAAAAATTGATATTCGATCTAGTTAAAAATGATTGCTATGAATACGGGTTTTACGAAATTATTATTTCAATGTTTAAAACTAATGAATCCTTTCTATCATTCCTAAAAAAATTATGGATATTTAACAAAAAAAAAATTTAATGAAGACTTATCTAGCAGATAAACTTTTTTTGTTTCATGCATGTTGAATACCACATCAATAAATGTTTATAAAATTTAATGGAGCTTATAAAATTTAAAAATTAATGGAAGTATATTTAAATTAACAGATTATCCTAAAAAAAAAAAATGATAACTTCAGGAAACTTTTTTGTTTACCCAATATTCAAATAAATTGCATAGTTGTCCATTATCGATATATATATATATATATATTAGCGCAATAGACGATAGCGATATCGATTAAAGGCTGCAAACTGGATTAAGTAGGAATTTTTTCTGTTAATCCTGAAAATTTTACATGTAACATGAAGTTCTGGAATTGTTTTGTTTACAATTATGGCACTCCAAAAACTCACCACTAATAACTTAGCACCATCAATATAAAGCCCCGACACTTATAAACAAATTTACAGAATGAATGAAAAATACAAAAGTAAAACGAATTAATACTTCATAAGAAAAAAAGTAATAATAAAATTACATACAATATGTTGATTTGACTAATAAATTTATATGTGCGATCAAGCACATATTAAAAAGACAACCTCTTTTATTGCTAACAAGTTTTGTTTTTTAAATTTTCCTCAGCTACCTATGAGAGGGCCCACTACAAAAAATTCTTAAAGTTACTGGGACAAATATTTATGGGAAGACTCTCCCTTTTTCTGTTTGTACTTTTTAATATAACAGTAAATATTTTTTCTTTTCTTTTTGAGGTAGAGTTGTGCGTAGAGCGATTTTGCTCGCCAACATTTCCTTTTCATTTTGTCCCGATTTTAAAAGTCACCGATGTCCCCCCCCCCATATGGGCCCCACTTCAAAAATTATTAACTTCTCACTCTCTCGTTTTATTTTTTTATTTTATTTTTTGCTATCACAGATTTTTTTCGTTCGAGGACAATGATATCCTCTTAACAAAATTATGGCCTAATTTTTACCTAACGAAGCCTAGAAAGCCCCTCCACGGATTAAAAAGTTTTATTACAATAATTTTAATGTTTTTATCTAGGAGCTCAGGATATTGAGTAGGTTTTTAAAAGAAACATAATTTTGAATATTGCAGACTGATGACCATAAATTTTTCCGAATATTCGCATATAATTAACTTTAATTATAAACTAGATTTACAGCTTGACAACTTAGTAAAAACGAAGTCCTGCGCATGCATCACTCTGCTTAACTTCTCATATCAATGGAGCTGTTTACATAGAATCACTTAACTGGGACGGGATGAGCTCAATGGTAGCGCGCTGGAGTCTTAGGCGGAGCTAACGGTTCGGTTCCAACTCGGTGATGGAATGTTATCTACAGCTAGAGAACACTGCTCAGAGACCGGCGTGCACTAAGAAGGCTTCATGGGGCACAATAGGTGTTTCATGTTTCAGTGCATTATCCCCCAAAAGAATCTAACCCTTTCAATGCAATCATTATTTATATATCCGCAAGTACAGTCAGCTCTATAAGCCATAAGTAAAGCTCCTCCTGTTTACAAATCTTAACTATCTTTTCATACCATATGAATTGATGTTTACTTTATGAAACAGTAACAATGTTTCTTGTAAATATCTAGCGTTTTTACACAAAGGATTATGTTGGGTTAACTGTTATAATTACTTTATGATTTAGAAGTTGTAATTACTTTATTTTCTTTAAACAGATGTATTTAAAAATCTGTCATACAGAAAACACGGGTACTATTTGACACCATAGCGTATCGGCCTCTTAACTATCTTTTCAAAATTGTCGAGCTACCCAATAATTTGAGGTGAAAAAAAAATCTTTTTTTGGGAGGGAAATCTTTGTTCATAATTTATTTATTAAAAATAATAATAATAACGTATTTAGTGGCTGATTTAGAGGTGGATAACCAATAAATAATAATAACTTTTCATAACAATATCCTGAGTTCCTGAAAAGAAAAAAAACTAATAAAATAAATATGCCAAAATATTTGCCTAAAACCCAATATTTACTTATATTTACAACATGACCAAAAAAATATATGTTAATAACAATACCAAAAAACAGAAAAAAATATCTCCATTAAATACTAATATTCACATTTAGGTTAAGATAAGTGATTGTTAGCATGGGCTATTAATTTTTAAAATTTCTCTTCTTTTTTTAAGAATAAATTTAAATATATATTTTTTTTAATTAACTATATCGATAATTCGACAAAACACGAAAAACTTATTGCTCTATAATTTATAGTCTTCACAATAATTTTCAAAAAATTTTTGCAAAAAACAAAAACAAAAAATGGGTCTCTGGGCAAAGCAAAAACTCTTTCAAAGGATATTTTCAACAATGAATCTGTTTTTGTTTGTTTCTTCCATAATTATTTTTTTATGTGGGGAAAAGAACAATTAGATCTAACAATATTTCCAATAGATTTACCAAAATTCACTAATTTTTCTTTACTTTTTTTTTTATTATATTATTTACATGAATTTATGGAAGCATTTCAATAAAAAGAAGTTAGCAAACCATTTGTATTTGAAGAGAAATAAATGAAGAGACCATATTTAGGGAAAATTTTCTCAATTAGGAGGTATATATCTTCTAGAATTAATAAAATTAAGCACATTCTTTAAACTTGCATCAATTTTTATACATCTACTTCTATGTGAGATATTCTACAATAATACTGTGATCTGCTTTCAACTATGCAGAATTAGAACACAAAAAGTTATGTACGCGAAAATCTCATGTTTTTACTGTGCTGGTAAAGTATTGCAATCGCGTCAAATTTACGGTATCGAGTTTTCACTGGAAATAATCTGGAGGTTCCTCTGAATCCGAAAAAGGGGTTTTTGAGGGGTATGTGTGTGTGGCTAGCATAACTCAAAAAGCAAAAATCGCAGAAAGTTCAATCTGAGATATTCAGTTTAAGTGCTAGCATGGTATCCGATAATAAGGTTTTGATCAAAAGCGTAACACTAACACTTTACAAAGAGTGTAACACTTTACTTAATAGATTTTTGAATTTTTTTGCGTTTTCTCGAAAATCGCTCTAACGATTTTCTTTAAGCTTTCTATATCGACTATACATCTAAAGAACTACAACTTTTATTTTAACACTTCTCCGGAAAAATTTATTTGAGGTGGATTTTGGGAGAGGGCAAAATTGTTTTCCTGTAAAGTGCTATTTTACGTTATTATACAACTCACCTAAATCATATTAATTAGAATTAAATATATAGCCAAAATTCTGAGGTTGAAGACAACGATTGCCCGGAAGGGCGTTTATACTGAACAGTTGTCAACTGCGATTTTATCCATAAAAATATAGACGTTTTTCATTAAATTTGTTACAGAGACTATGAATTCAAAGACCTATCACTTTTGTTGGAAACTTTTACCCGAGGAAGTTCATTCAACGAATTTGAGAGGAGGGGATACATGCTTTCCTCAAAAAAGTAGTTTAGATTCCCCAACTGATATAAAATGAAGGCAAGCAAACATTTAATAAAACTGTTTGAAGAAAATTTGTCAATTAAATCTGTGAAAACTACAGTAAGAGAAAGACATGTGAGGATTCACTCCAATTTTTTTTTTTAAGTGCAATTAATAAAATGGTTTTTCATGACCTGCGAGACGCTCACATCTTCACTGTGATAACGAATCCACCATCTATTTGACCAATAACCTTCTCTAGCTGGTTATAATTACTTTGTTTATATTTTTATTTGGGTTTACGCAACATCAATTTTGCTGTTTATATTATTTATTCAATAAATTAGTTCGTATTAAATTCCAGTTATGATGTTTTAAGAAAAGAGGCATTTAAATGTAAAATACCGCACTT
This sequence comes from Triatoma infestans, assembly GCA_011037195.1. Classification (NCBI taxonomy): domain Eukaryota; kingdom Metazoa; phylum Arthropoda; class Insecta; order Hemiptera; family Reduviidae; genus Triatoma; species Triatoma infestans. The sequence goes on from JAAEAF010014351.1 coordinate 174,013, forward strand.
TTAAAAAACTAAATAAAAATTATTCTGTTTTTTTTTTGGATGACATATGTATATATATATAAATCGAATATTGCCTTGTTTAGGCCAATGTTTAATCAAATATCAAATTTAAATGTTTGGTCTTGGTGATTACATATTTTATCTAATTTTTGCAATATGGAAGGTATAAATTATTTATGACGTGCAGTTAATTAATTATGACATGCAATACTTATTAAAATATATTTCATCTCATTAAGTAATGCAATTGTTATGACAATAAAAAATCCCAATGTAACATTTTACAACAAATTAAGCTTGCTTATTGAAACTGATAGTAACAAACAAAAATGGAAGATTTCATTTATAATAAGAAAAAATAAGATTTTCAGCTTTCCCAGAGACCACAAACTTTCAATAATATACATTAATTATTAATAACTTTTGATGAAATATTTTAATTATTTCTTGTATTTTCAAATGGAACATTTACATCAAACCTAAAAGACGAAATATCGCAGAACAAATGAAAATTAGCCTATCATATATACATGTATAAATTACTGTGTAAGTGCGAAATCAAGAAATGATGTAGGTTTGTTCCAATAAGAATCAATTCAAAATCCAATAAAAAAATCTGATGTTCCAAATAAACGCTCAAGCAATCTGGATGGAACCGGTTTGTGATTGGTCAGAGCAGAATAGACTCATAACTGGCAGAAATGAAATGAAGTCGCATTTAAGTGATTGGTTGTAAGTTGGTTGCAAGCAGTATCTAATTTTAAAAAAGTAACAAGAGAGTCTTCCAATAAATATAAAATTCCAATTAATCACAAACCAGTCGGGGCGCGCGCTTGCGTTCAATAATAATTACAATCAGTTGGAACTAATCAGAAATAGCTTATTCTATGAACAAAACCTGGTTACTGGTTAATGTTGGCACATGCAAATAATGCTGATAATACGTCAGAAATCATATTGTCGTAACTCTTCGAACGTAAATAAAAACAAGACTTTTTGTAATATAAAACATTAATATTAGTCGTTTCATACAAAGTGGCTTTTTCCATATTATCAGCGTCTTTTGTAACTGATTTATTAGAGTTAGGTGATTTTTTAACAGCACCGTAACTTAGAATTCACTGAACTGTGATGTTTCTTCAAGAATTTATATAATTTAGTGATGAACATAAACAAAGACGATAATTGCTGGGTAATTGTCTATATAAAGTAAACAAAGTATTCAATGATTGTAAATAATGGTATCACTGTTCCGCGAACTGGCCTTATTCTCGTTGCTAATATATAAAAAAATATTTTCAGTTTTAAATCAGTCATAAATTGGATTATTTTTTTTTTTTGTAATCGTCATGTTGTAAGAAAATCAAAGAAATTAGTTTGTAAGAGTATAAGAATTTCAGACAACCTTAATTACTAAGTAGTTACATATAACTGTAATCATTAAGGAGCCTTCATCATTTAATAAGATTTAGTAGCGTTAAAGGTGGCGAATAAATTGAACATATTCATGAGTATTTTTTTTAATACTCGCTACCTTTCTCCCTTCAAATTTGACTGTGCGTGACAACTTGATCACGCTGGAACTCGCGACGGCTATTGATACTATCAGCAATGTTACCACATGTTAAAAGGGTCTTTAATTGCAGAAGAAACACGCAAATCTAAAGCTCGACAAGTATGAAAAGAATATTACTCTTGAACGCATGCGCCGCTGCAAAAAAAAAAAATTCTTCCCGAGGATGGTTGTATTTTGTTTACCTATTTATTTTAATGGGGATTTATCAAATAATTAGCAATTATAATATCTAGCCAATTTGAACAGTAGAAGCGAAGGAGTTCGATTCCGACTTCACAGTAACATATATATATATACTGAATACGTGGTTGAATATTTATTTATTTTCTTTTTTCGAATTTAAAAAATTTTATAACGAATAATTTTATTTTCAAAGATTTTTCCTTTTTCCAAAAATGAAAACATCACACAAAAAATATACCCTATAATATTATATTTCATAAAACTGCCATTTAAAAAAAAAAAACTGAGAGTGTTTTTCCTTTTAAGAGGGAAATTCTGGCAAAAAACTGAAACAGTTTTTATATATAAATTCAATTCAATACTTAAAATTATGCTAGCTAAGAAAAATTATTTATTTATTAATTATTTCTTTTGCTTTTTGTTTTCATTTAATATATACTTTATATTAAGTTTTGATTTTTTATTTTAACTTATTACTTACCTTTATTTATTATTATTTCTTTAAAAAGAAATGTGTCTCCTAAAAAGTTCTGTGTGTAATTATTTTTTATTTTAAATTTAATTTATATATAAATATATACTTGTTTAAAATCATCTGAACTGTGCAAAGAAGAGAATGACTGTTATTGTAAGAAATAGCGGCGAAATGCAGTTGATAAGAGGAGGTGAGTTGTTGCTGATTTCTGTGCATGTTCCTGGAAAGAAAAAAAGAATTAATGACAAATGCTTTTATTTAAATATCGTAATGGATGCTTGGGTTTGAGTGTCGAAACAGTCATTAGAGAATTTTTAACCTCTCTGATATCCTGTTTTCATTTTGTTCATCATGGACCCAAGTTCAGGTATTAACACCATCTTCAAGATTCTCGTTAATAAATAGTGTGATATCGTGTACTGGAACAGTCAAGACACTCTTGATGATGGACGATTGACCGAAATCAGTTCGATAAACACGAAATGAAGGAGATTATAATTGAAAAAAAAAACTGCTCCACTTGACTTGAAGCCATTAAGAGTTTAGGACCAAAAATACTGCCTAGCTATACTTACAGGTAATTATGAAATGTGGAATTTGATTTAAGAGGAAGTTTTAGAGAAAACTGTGAATAACTAGGAAAGAGGAAAAAAGATTAGGTAGAGATGAGTTCATGGATTTTGATATAACCCTGGGCCATATCGGTTTAAGGAAAATTATTAGTGCCATTTTTAAAAAAGTCGTGAAAATCTGTCGGAAAAATTTAGAACCAGTTAATAGAATGTGGAAGAAACCTTAATGAAGGCTTTCTTAAAGATATCTCAAATGACACACGAAATTATAATTTAGATATGAAAACATGTATTTCCGGCATAAACTCTAATTCCAAAATTCTACACGAGTGCAGTACTTTCTCTTATCTAAAAGAATATTTTAAAAATTAATAAAAAATCTGCAGTGTAAAACAAACTCAAACGGTCAAAAATACCAACGAACAAATTGTAATTATTTCATATAAAGACGGAATTATTAAACACCTTTCATTACTGTACACTTTACATATTAAGACAAGTACAACACATCAACCGCTTGTTAGCGAAGTAGAGAAATATGAAGAAACGAACTTTCGATGAATGAGTCACAAAACGATCTCCAATGAATGCTCATTTCTGAAAATCTTTTTTTTCCTCTACGCCATACCGGCTATTCAGGGTATTCTGTCGCGCGGCCCAGTTAAAATTTTAGGCTACGCTGGCGACTGATGTTCATTTAGTTGGATATCAAGGGGGCATGTGAGAACAATCTCGGATGTGATTAGTATCACCCCTCCCATTCTGAAATCTGAGGCATACGTCTCTAATGAAGTCAAAAGGAAGTATTTATATAATATATAAAACCTATCTTGGAAAGCAATACCTTTGACATTTATACAAAATTTTCATAAATCAATAATATCAGAAATCACTACCAAGCTTACCCTTGTTGGTAATATTGAATGCCAATACTCCAGTTGTTCCTGGCATGAAACTTCGGCTACATGTATCCGAACTAGTAGAAAAACGAACGGTAGCGCCTGCAAGCATAGTACCAGCTCCAGGAACTGATGGTTCACCACTGATCGTCATGGATGATGTATAAATGAAGCAGTATCTCTTCGCACCAAGAGAACTTCTACTTAAAGGTGTAGTAATGAGGTAATGTGTTCCATTTTCAGACCAGCCTGCATGGCATGTATAAGCTACAAGAAAAAATATTTTTCATTAGACTGATAGGAAGTTTATTTGAATATAATATTGGTTTGAGGATGATAATATATAAAAATAAATAAACTTAGGTAACATGTTATACCTGACACAATACTTGTAACAGTATTTCCACAGTGTGATCTAAATTCCATTGTATCACCAGCATCACAACCAACCAATAAGGATACAAGATCTAAAGGGCAACCTTCGATCATTCTTAATCCTTCTTCGGCGTCTGTAGCATCACCTTGTGCTCCGCTTTGGGAACTCTCTGTTTGTGGAGCTGCTCTCTCCTCACGACGTCGTTTAAACAAACCGGATACAGTAAATCGGCCAGTATGAGGGCACTTCTTCTGGTCAGGATGTGATGCTTAAAAGAGGAAATACTGCTTAATTAATTATAATACATACTTAATAGGTATAATTTAACATATTATTGAACTTCATTTAATTTTATTGAATTCTGGATAATCTGTTAAAATGATAACTTTAAGTTACTAATTTCCGCGGCCCTACGTCTTCTTCTTGTTTCTTTAATTATGTGATTTTGTTTTTTAACTTTTTTATTTCACTGAAGATTTCGCCAGAGATTTATGTAATATTATATTTTTTTTATGTATGTATTAAAGTATCTGTTTTCATACTGACAAACTCCATGCTACAGCAGAAATCTTAATGGCATTGTGTGTAATAAATAAACAGTTAATTAGTCTAAAACTTTGTGAAACCCGGAGAGAGAAATATTCACAAATATACTGCACAAGACATATGACACGGACAATTTCTGAGGTCATTATCTGTAGTATGTTAGTGTTGGAAGTGCAGTATAGTTACGTTGAAATACGATTGGGTTAAGAAATGGCTAGTCTGTTTCTCAATATGACAATAAATACTTACTGACTAAAGTAACATATGGTGCTCTATTTTTGTCAAAATTACTCTTGCTACATGCTTCTTCAAATCTTCTTGTAAATGTACCTATAAAAAATAATAATGACATATAATATTGTTGCAATGAAAGGCTATTTCTCGAAGAAAATAAATATCAAATTTAAAATTCACCTGACTGCACCTCAATAACATGCTGGTCCCTTTTATAGAAAACCATACATACATAACCACTCTGGCTGTAATGATAAATAAAATATATTAATTTTTGAGCAATAATATGACAATATATTGTTGAAAACAAATTGAATTTCATCTAATTACTATATTACATGATATCGCGTTATTTAGTATTATTCTTTATTTATCTACAGCATCTCAAAGGAGATGGTAAATAGATGGTAGCAGAGCGCGTCTCTATTCATTAAATCCACAAACCACCAGAGGTGTAGTTCTGGCATTTGTTTATTTCTTTCCTACCCCCAACTCTACTTCCGATGTACCCAAAGAAAGCTAATCCTACGGTGATACTGAGAATTCCCGGGAATATAATCTGTACCAACGTTATATCACAACCTTTTACAAAGACAAAAAAGAAACCATTCACATTTTATTGTGGTTGGTTCCGCAGAGCTGGAAAGCATCAGAGATATCTTCCGTAATAGCCTGCTTCTTGTTGTGGTCATCAACCGGTTTCGGGCGTTCGCCCAACATCAGGATACACTCACCTAAACTTTTATCAACTAAATTTGCTCTGTGCAAATCTATTTTATCACACTGTTTGACAAAAAGCATCCTGATGTTGGGCGAACGCCCGAAACCGGTTGATGACCACAAAAAGAAGCAGGTTATCACGGAAGATATCTCTGATGCATCTACATATTATACTACATCCTTCCTTGCACAACCTTGGAAGATGGTTGTAGGTTTTACAGAATTCCTTAGCTTCTTTTATGTTATTCCATCCAGTAGATAAAATCGCGAAAAGGGCTTTGACACGAATAGTTAAATCAGTTTATCGACCATGAATAGACCATGTTAAAAAAATAAAATTCCAAACCTTTTTCCTCACAGATTATTCTATCTATGGGCGGGTGGTGAAAACGGAAATGGGACGTTATGTAGGGATTGTAGGGAGATACGCTGAACTCAACAGTTTGTAAAGCCACACTTACAAGTTAACATAAAATTTTCAAACTCTATCGAACATTTTATGGAGCAGAGGAACGTCAATCTTACAAAAGCCTGTATTAAAACTTCTTTGCACAGGGAAGTGAGCGGGCAGCTGAAAAAGGAGGAAGAATAATAATAATAATAGGGGCTTGTAGAAGATCCATTTTTTCGAAAATGAGAAGTTTTCCGAAATTCCTTTAGCCGACTTGGAATATCGAAGATATCTCAGACATCAGAGATTTTAGTATTCATTAAAGAAATAGGCTATCATGTGATAAGAAGTACAGAGCACTAAGATCAAAATTTATCTATCTCCTCAAAAGAGAGCTCTGATTGCTACATAAAATTATGATTATTTCGCATTATCTGGCAGCATAATTTTTTCTCGATGCTATAATAAAAGGATAACGGATAACGTAAATAATAAAATATTCTTACCATCCGATGGTAAAATGGCCAATTATTTGCACATTTTCTCCATTCGATGAAGCCCCGGCCAATGGTCCTCTTACCTCCGAACATTGTACTCTGGTTTCTTCGCGGCCTTCTGAATCTGCAATCCTTAATGTTGTATTTCTATGACGTAAACTATAAGTGCGTCTATAATCTAGTGTATGCCAATGACCATGTGTTGACATCCAGGATGGAAATTTGCAACGACTAGGACTGGCAGCTATTTTAAATAAAAAGTAAACTAAGTGAAAATTCTGAGAACACATAAAAACGCAAATAAACAAAAAAATATAAACAAATAATAACCTCTATAGAGAGTCATTGTACGACTACCCTCCGTGGGACTGAACAATCCGTTGCACGTTGCATCACCGCTTTGTGCAACTCTGTACGCAATGCCATCATCTTCTCTGCCATTTGTTCCACCGCCTACTGAAGTTGCTGGGGATCTATCATAGACAAAACAACGATATCTGTCTTCATTAGAGGTTGCATGCCCATGCTCTATCTTACCAACCAAATAGCGTGATGATCCTTCCTTCCATGTTGCCAAACACTGTAGTTCTTCCACTTAAAGAAGAAGAAAAAACAAGTAGTTTAATACAATAAAATTATAGCTTGAATACATTTTTATAGAATAATAGAAAATTTATTACTTTATTTTACATTCTAAAAGAAAGTAGAGGGATGTCTCAAATTTTTAAAATTGAACAACCACCAAAGCATTCAAGTTTTTAGCTCTTAAAGTAGAAAAATATGTTTTTTCTCTCTCATTCTCGCATTTGTGTTGCAGCAGAACTCAAACTTTGTTAATCGCAAAAACTTAGAAGCTGATATTCCGCTTAGCATCCGATACGAAGATACTGTTCGGTAAACATTTTCACTTTCTCACAATTTTCCGAAACTACAACAATTTTCCAACCACCACAACAACTACAACACTCTTTGAACCACGGATATTAGCTGCATATATAGTAGTCTGTCACTTTTATATTGAAACATTTTCTCAATAAAATGGTTTCAATCTTCTGGATAGAGTAGGCTCGTCTATGTGGTACTGTGTGAAGCGATAAGAAGAAATTGTCCGTTAGCTTAGCCAAGTGTGCGTATATATCTGGCATGTCAAGTTCTCGTATGTTTGTGTATGTCTGATAAGCCAGGGAGCGTTTAGTGCACCTCGCAGTACCTTGTTTTGGAAGTCTGTAATCGTTTGTCAGTGTGTTGCTAGGCGTATGTTAGAAGAGGTCTGAGGAGGTTTTGCAGAATAGTATGGTGCAAGAATGTTTCGGTGGTGTGTTATCCATACTGGGCAGGCGTATGTATGTTAGGAGAGGTCTAAGGAGGTTTTGTGGAGTATTATGGTGCAAGAATGTTTCAGTGGTGTGTTTCGGTTAATAAGTGGGTACAAGTGTTTCAGATGGGTGTATGCTTGTTGTAGTTTAGTGTTAATGTGCAGTCTCCAGGTGAGTCTTGTATCAAGGATTACGCCCAGATATCGCACACCTTGGTCTTTTTGTTTCCAGGGATTTCCTGGTTGTTAATTGTTAGTAGGCGAAGGTCTTCATTTTGAAACGGCCGGAGAATGAAGGTTTTCGCTTCAGTTTTACATGGGTTTAACTTTAGATTCCATCGGTGAAACCAGCTAGATATACAGTCTATTGATGTTTGCAAGTCAGTAAATGCTTTCGTTAATGTCTGTATTGGATGAGCAAACATGGTATCGTCCGCGTAGGTAGTTAATGTCACTTTAGTAGACTGAGGTATGTCCGAGAGTAGAGGTTGAAGAGTATTGGGCTCATGATTGCCCTTTGCCGCTAGTGTTTGTCTTTCTGTACTGAATGTACTGTTGAGCCTTACCTGAAATGTTCTGTCTTGTAAGAATGTCACACAGTGTCAAGTACACAGCTACGTCAAGAAATATTGCTGCCGTGTATTTTCTTTCCTCTAAATTGTGTTCAATGTGTGTTCTGTGACTCTTTTTATTTGGAGTAGTGGTGAGTGTTTTTGTCTGAATCCGAACTTATGGGGTGGGATTGTGTAAGAGTCTGTCAAGTGTTTTAAGAATCGTTTATATATATTATTTTTCTAATGTTTTGGAGAGAGTTTAAGAGACTGATAAGGCGATAGCCGTTAAGATCGCTTTCTGGCTTAACAGCTTTGTGAAATACTATCACTATTAGCATTTTTCCACTGTTTGGGAAAATATCCTAATCGAAGACAAGCATTGAAGATCCCAGTTAGGAAGCAAGACCTTTCGGAGGCAGGTTTTTTAAGACAGGATATTGGGGATTAGATCGTCCCCCGGAGCCTTTTTGTTGGGGAGTTCTTTGATTATGGATGAAATTTCGGAAGGAAAAGTAAATGTGATAGAAAGTTCTGCTGTGTGGTGAGGTTGTTGGAGTTCGGTATTGATGTAGTCTTCAATGTCCTGGTCCGTATGATCAGTTAGAGTAAATTTGTTATAAGATGAGTCGCTACTGCTTCGCATTTTTCTTCATCGCTTGTTGCAAACATGTTGCCTGACGGTAGTGGAGGAATCTGAGGGTGTTCGTTTAGCCGTCTTTTTGTTTCTCTCCAGAGACTGGAGTTCGGTATTGATGTAGTCTTCAAATGTCCTAGTCCGTATGATCAGTTAGAGTAAATTTGTTATTAAGATGAGTCGCTACTGCTTCGCATTTTTCTTCATCGCTTGATGCAAACATGTGGCCTGACTGTAGTGGAGGAATCTGAGGGTGTTCGTTTAGCAGTCTTTTTGTTTCTTTCCAGAGACAAGAGTAACCTGGAATCATCCCTTCTAATATGTTCTGTATGTGGAGATTCTGTGTCGAGTTCCCATTTGAAAAAAAATAAAATAAACAATACTTACGTTTGGCCGTTGTTAATGAATCAAGCAAAATGTTGGTTGGATGGGGCTAACAAAAACTTTTTTTAACTTTCTACTTCTTATTGACAGATCGTGAGGAAGGACTCCAAAGGTGTCTGAAACGTGGACAGAATAAAGTTTAATAAGTTAAAAAAAAATTTTCTTGGGTACCATCCAACCAACTTGATTTACTTGCTTGATTTATATCACTTTTACTTTCAACCTTGTTCTGCAAAAACTGACCTTACTAGTTTATGCGGAACTGAAGAATTAGGCTTCTCCATAAATTGTCATTTTAATTTACTGAACGTTTGTAAAATGCTGTATAATATCTTAAGAACGGTTAAATGTGCTATGAACATTTCAAGTTTCAAAGAAATTTATCTACTAGAAATTAATAAACTGCAGTAAAAGAAAGTAGTAACAAATATTTCAAAACGGTAATTTTTTGTCTGTTCTTATTATATAAAAAGACATTAAATAATGATGATGATGGTGATAATAACAATAATCTGTGTGACCAACCGGTACTTTCACTTCCTGAAACATCTGGACAAGCCTGGTACCTAAGAAGTAATCTACTGTCTTGAGTACATGGTTCCATTGTAGAAGCTAAGGTATTACAGTCACCTTGTCCTGTTTAACAGCAAGTTCTCTTATTAACATATATATTTATATATACATATTTATGCCAGTAAATATTGTTTTCTTATACCTCTGTTATAAAAGAAGGTGTGATATCCAGAGAAAGGGCATGGTAATGGTATGGCGTCCAATCGGAACATTGAATATAACAGGGCATCACCTGTGATGTGGGAACAAAGAGCCAAAGTGTCCATGTTCGAGCAATAAGCTGGAAATTATTCATATCATGCTTTAGGTTATTTTAATCATCCAAATGAAATAATATTTTGTGAACATAATGAATTAATTAAAAAAAAAAATCATGTAAACTGCAAAAAAAAAAAGCGTGCCCATATTTTTTTGCAAGTATGCTCGGAGTTCCTCTTTTTTAGCCTTATCCAACGGATGCCATTAGCGCAATACTCAAGGAAGGATTGGGCAGGTTAATTTCCCGGATGCAGGGAGGGCAGCCCGCCCAGACTTACCACACCGGAAATGTTAAACAAGATCATGAGGCCGATGAAGAAGATAATTTAGAGTGGTGGCATTTCTGAGCACATTCGTTTTTTGTTTTTTTTTTAATACAGAAATGTCTTAGTTTAGAGATCGCGTCCTTGGTTTGGTTTATCTTAAAATATTTTGCAATTAAAATAAATGATTAATTTGCTCATAAGGTCCTGAAGAACTTTTTACGACCAACGACCCCTAACAAACTTTCAACATTTTCAAAGGGAGCACCCAAGTAAGGCAACCGCTGACAAGTTAAAAAAACACCTTTTTTCCAAGTTCATACCAATTTGTAATTCTTCAACAATGTTAATCAATATATAAAAAATCTGAGATGTCTGTTAGTAGTATGCCTTTTCTTACTTATCGGTTTCGGATTGTTATCAATCATGTAGCGTGTTCGCTTCAATTTACAAGTTTCTTTCACACACCACACTGATTGATTCATTCAATCAATCAAATCCTAAACCGGTCAGTATTAATAATAAGAAGCATTATGCTATGCCGGACAAAATCCCCTGTTGTTTCTAGCATAGCGGGCCCAATTAACGTATTCAATAATGTAAAGATATTATATGGTTAATGATATCTCTGAATAATCCTGAAAACACTTTAAAGTAGACCCGTCAAAATATGGATTCAATATGTCAGAACGAAAATCTGATTGCATGATTTTAATTTGGAAAAATGGATAAGATAAATTTTGTTGCACTTACTCTCTTTATATTGTAAAACATTGTCATGCACTTGATGAATTGACAGACACCTGTAGCAATTCCCACTCCTAAGAAACAACAAAAAAATATTAATTTTAAGTAAGACATAAATTTTTATAAATCTGATGTTATTTATTTCTTATAAAATCTCGTAAGTAGTTGTAATAAAATATCCACATGCTTTCATCAATTGAAAAATACTTTTTTTGATCGCCTATATCTAGACCATTGACTGCTTTTCATTTGGCCTCTGGCGTCTGGCAGGCTAATACAATTCAGCACAATGAGTGGTTATTTAGCGTGTCGTCATGGGCGACACTTGTCAAGGCGGGACATCGACTTAATTGAGCGGCATCTATTTCATTCTATAGATAAAGCCGGCAAATCAGGATCTCTATTACACACATGACTTTTTAAAAGAGCTTTTTTTAGTCGTGTCCAGTTGCCATTGTCCCATTCTTCAAAGATTGGGTATAGAATCATCTAGTAAGCATTTCCACTTTTTACTTTTAGTTGTGACCCATGTTAATTAAATGCGTAATCACTGATGAAACTGGAGGAAGCTTATTTCCTATGATCTAATCTTTATGAGCATTTCAGAATCAGCTGGTGTGCTACCAGGAAAATAGACTTCTTATACGTTCTCAAAAATAAAACGGTTCCTTTTTTCTTTCCTTTGGCAATGGCTGTCGAGACCACAGCCATTGGGTATTGTAACGCAATCAATCTTGTGTCATAATTGAATTTGTTACCTATCTCAAATCTATTCAAAAATCCTTAATCTAATACATTATAATTGAAAAATTTTAAAACTTAAAAATTCAGAAAATTTAAGCTGTATGTCCATTATACACGGTGCGATCAACTGTGTAACTTTTCTTATTCAAAATTACTTTTCGTTGGTTGTATACCTGGACATAGCATTATTAAACGCTCTAAAATTTCATTTATCCCGCACAAGTTACACATCGGAGACTTCTCAACACTATTTTGATTAAATAACTTTACAGATCTCAAGTTCATAAGAGTATGTACGACATAGTTTGTTTTGCTGAACCAAGGTTTTCGCCCTACTTTTGGAATCAAGAGATTTATAGAATTTGCCTTTAGGCCTGGCGAATATGCCAACTGCTAGTTCCTCTTTGTAAGGATTTAATGTTCAGAACTTCTACTTCTACCGCAGCTCCATTTGCCAGAGAATCGGCTATCTCATTCCCTTTAATGTCTATATATGTGCTTTTATACATACTATCCTCACCCATAAGCCTTTGTTTATTAAATCTTGCCATAATAAGACTCTTCCAGTTTTAATAAGGCTAACACCAGAAGAAAATTTCTTATAATTATTCAATTTTGTAAAAGCGCTATGGTTATATCAGTAAATACTGTTATGTCAATATACAGCTCCTTTTTGAAGAATTATTTGAATCTCAATACAATGGTAATTAACTGAAAACGTACTAAAATGAAGCTAGAGGTTAATAGATTAAGACAAATGGTTATAAAGCCAAATCTTCTGCTACTGCAGCTTCTCTTGGGAGAAGTAATTATACAAAGACTGTTCTGGTCTATAAGTGTACAATGTGATGGTGTGTGTGTGTGGTGTGAGTTTAGAGTTTGGCTAGGAGTAAGCTACATTCCAGTAGCTGCACCAGCACCCTCTGCGGATCTTGTATGTAATTTCTGGAGGATTGGTCGTATGCATTGCTAAGGTATGTTTGTGTTATTAGGGGGATACCTTAGGAAATGTCAAAATCTCAGAAAACTAGTACACATCATCCCTTTAAAAAAAAAAAGCAACAGAGCACACATTATTTTTATCTCTCTTTAAAATACATACTCTTTCATTATAAGAAATTTATCATCATCCTTGGAAGCTATACACCGTCCTTTGGTGCTGAATCGATTTAATCTGATCGATATAGTCTGCCTGACTCCAGACTGGAACCAGGAACCTTGCCATCGCTCTGGGAATAGGCATAAAGATTCTGAAAAATAATTATAAAGTTTTTTAGGAGGTTAGTTTAGTAATTTCTTTTGGAGGTTAGTTTAGTAATACAAATGTGTGTGTAAAATTAAAACATTTTGGGGTTTGTAGTGCAAAATTAGATGCAATAAGATGCTACGAAACATCAAAATTTTTATTTTCGTTTAACAATACAGAAAAAATACTGTTCTTCATACTGACCGCTATGTCTGGCAGCGTATCTAAGTGGAGGTGCTGCCAGAAGTAGAAGGGCGATAATAAGAAAAGGCCTACATGGCGGTCCGCTCAACATGCTGAAGCGGCTGTTGAGGCCGTGTCGCCTCCTTGTAGAGCTTGACCAACCTGTTGCAGCCCAACTACCACATTGTCCGACAGCATTATATGCGTCTACAAAACATAACATAATTAATATTACAGAATATTCAATGAAAATTGGAAGATGACAAGAAAAATCACTTTATTTGGACGTTAGCTTATTTCTGTCTTACAGAAAGAATTCATTATACATATATAAATAAAACATTATATCATATTGTAATTAGCAGAATATCTGTTTCAGCTTCGTATTTCTTAAGTTTTCTAGAAATCTGAGTGTTGTTCTGTCTAAAATCCCTGGAATAATGGCATTTTCAACTCCGAATGCAAGATGTTCATTGCACGGTTGCATGCACGGTTTCCCCAAGGGGGTCACAATTTACTTTATTTCGAATGAAACGTGTGAATGGTATCTTAGCATAGAGTATCACAGTGGGGCCCCTAAATGTTTGGTGGAAAGCCTCCCTATCGCAGCGAGCCAACCCTGGAGGGTGGTAACGTGACACCTGGGTCTCTCCGGTGTCACGGCTAACTAGGGCAAGGGCGGGTCAACTATTATCCTCATGTTCTTCTTAACCCTCCTCTACATTTCCTGGAATCGGCTGATCCCTGGATCACCTATCCCTTTTCTTAGTCCTACTGTGTTTGATGTCCATGCTTGTAGGATGGTTGATCCTGGAGCCTAATCCTGGGATCGTCACGGAGCCTCTAGGATACCAGGCGACTTCCCAAAGTAATTAACCTTACCCAGTCATTGCGGGACTCTCACCGGGCGGACTTTCATCTCCCCAACTCTCGTGCAAAGTATGGAAGCGAATAAAAATATTTTAGCAAGTGAAGGGCCCTCGGTTGGGCAAGCTTGTGCCCATCTCTGATATTACCATAAAACCAAAACAAGAGCCATTAGGGTACTATCCTTGGAAGAGGTTGACCGATGTCGAATAATGACAAAACTTGAAGCCCGTCGGTCAGGTGGGTACAAACTTTGGAAGAGAGGGGTATTAAGTTGTAGTCGAAAGACGGAAGAAAAGTTCGCGAGACAAGAGACGGTGGATAAGGCCGGAAAGAGGCTGCGATCGGAGAACTGCGGAAGTCTCGCGGCCTATGAAGAGGACCAGGCCCCCAACACTGAAGACGCCCTACCCTCGGAGAAGGTCGCGATCGCCGCGGCCGATTTTCCTGGCGCGTAGCTGGGAGGGCCATCATAAGTCCCTGCCACTGGTGGTGGACGAGGCCCCGAAACCGGTAGTGAGTAGCCTTACGTACCAAATAAGGATGGGGAGCGAGTGAAGGCGGAGAGGGTTGTCAACCTCTTGAGTTTAGCAATCGGGGACTCCACCCTGGTTTTTGGATTGTCCTGGAGGGTGTCCCGGGGAGCAAGGACCAACTCTTCACATGGGAGTCTCATTGGTGTTGAGGGGGGTGGACATATCTCCATACTTTGGTTTTGTTAGGCTTAAGTTCTGAACCAGGGATATATCAGTCGATGAGGGAGGGATGGTCTTCTGCCGACAAAACTGGGGGCTCCTTTCACCTCCGAGCCTGCGCAGAACCCCGCAGTGGGAAAATCAGTGACGGGGCAGGCGTACGAACAGCTTCAGCCGGCCGAAAGGCGGGCAAAAAAGAAGTGAGAGTCCAGTGTTAAGACCACAGACCAATCAGTGGCTTATGGCTTCCGGCGCCAAGGAACAGCGGGAGGGTCAGATCCGACTCGCCTTCCCGATCTCTTTCTACATCATAAGCTGGGACTATGAGTACTGCAAGTCAACCTCTGGGTATTGCTAGGGTCCCTTCGGCCGTTGTTTTTAAATTTGTATTACTATAAAGCAAAAGAAAAAAATGAAAATTCATTTAAGTAAAACTTTTGTTAGTTTATTATTTTAAACTTGGGGAGATCAATTTCAAAAAAGATTTCACTATTATTGTAGATAAAACGGATGCTGGCTATTAATTCAATAACTAACACAAATTGATCTTAATTGAATGTTGACTCATTGAGAAACCACATCATTGTATAGCAGACATATTGTGTATTTCAAATTGAATATTCTGAATGTGATAGCACTGATAGATTATAGTGTAGGTAGAAACAGTCATTATTAGTATTTACAGTCATTATTCAGTACCAGCTAAACAGTCACTCTATATGCCTTAAATCACTTCTATTTTTTCTACTTTCTTGGAAGTTTCTCAAAATACAAGACAAATCTGGAGTGGCCAATTTCAAATTATAATTTTTAACAATAACTGGTTAATTTTGATGACGTACTCCTAATTTGTAAACATGTCTCATAACTAAATTTACGGGTAGTTTTTTTTTTATTCTACACTATCCGAAAATAAAGATATGAGCGAACAATTACGTAATTAAACATTCAGTTACACAACTTACTATTATTTCAATTACTACAAATTCTAATTGACAATTTTTCAGCATTAAAGCCTAAATCACTGATTCCACAAACTTTCACAAAGATCCATTTTTCCGTAATAATTTTTTCACTAAAAGGGTTACAGAAAACATCTATTCCAGATTAAAACAGATTTGCTTGGTACTTACAATTTTAGCAACGTATTTAATACAACATTATACTATTGTAACTGGGGACTGAGCGAACAAAGATGGCCCAAATGTGTACTGAATGGGTTCCAAAGAACCAAAATCTGGTATGAAACACCCAGACGACTTTCTCTGACTCCATTTAATACCCCAATAACGTTTAGTTGGGCTGGCCATAAAAAAATTGTAGGGTTTTGTAAGCTTGCGCAATTTAAATTTAAATCCGAACTAACACAACCCCCAAATAACTTGTAAAATAATTTTGTATGGAATATTGCTTCAAATAAAAGTGATAAGTTTTCATCTGTGCAGTTAGTATTCCAAATTTAAAGAAAATCGTTGGAGAAAATCGTTTTCGAGAAAATTCCAAAACACTCAAAAACCATTCTGTAAAGTCGTATTTCCTGTCAACCGGTTTTCTTCAAATTCAGAATTCAATTAAAATGCTTCTAATTTAAAATTAATATTAAGTGGATGGTGAAACCATATACTGCACTGAACTACCATACAATGTTCCGGGAAAATGTTTCAAATAAAAGTGGTAGATATTTATGTGTGTAGAGTATTATACGAAGTTTAAAGAAAATCGGGAAGTACTGAAGGAGAAAAAGAAAAGGCGCACTTCCGGTCGTTGGATATTGGCCGAATCCTTTGTAGTAAACAGAATACTAAGTTTGAGCTTCCTGCGATTTTTCGTTTTTGAGATATTTTGTTATATAACACACACAGACACACACACACACACAACAGAAACCATTCACTAAAAACATTTTTTCATATTCAAGAGATCTCGAAACAAGTATTTCCGGTTAAAACTCAATGTCGAACATTTGACACGTTTGCAATACTTTCACTTACTACGGGTAAGAGGGTGCGGAGAGCGGGGGGGGTCACAGTCGTCGGTTCTGTTGGTCATGCTCGATGTGAAAAATGCCTTCAACTCTACTAGATGGGGGATATGCTAGGAGCATTGGAGGTAATCTTAATCGGGTACCTAAATACCTGTTAAGGGTGATACAAGATTATTTGCGGAATCGCAAAGTTATCTACCACACCTCAGTGGAGTCAAGAGCCTCTGCGTACACGTCGGGGGCTGCCCAGGGATCCATCTTGGGCCCGGATTTATGGAATATGGCCTACAGCGGTCTCTCCTGAGATAGCAAATACCGAAGGAGAATGTCCTAATCGGGTTTGCGGACGACATGACCGCCTTGATTGCTGCCGGTGATATAGAGAGGGCGCAATTGAAGTTGAATAGGATGATACGCAGTACCGTCAATAGGCAGATGGTGGAGTACGGACTGTCTTTGGCTTGGTCAAGAAGGAAATAGTGGTACTCACAAGAAAGACAATTTCTGCCTCCTTACATCTATGAGTTGGCGGGAGGTGGTACAGTAGAGTAGCGCAGCGAAGTATTTCGGCCTTAAAATAGACCGGAAGCTGAGCTTCGGAGAACAGATCCGGAGCGCAGCGGATAGGGCTGCAAGGAGTGTCGCCTTGTTGAGTCGGCTAATGGCAAACTTGCGCGGTCCTCGGGCCGACACGCGTCGAAGCTGATGAGCGTGGCGCACTCAATTCTTTGTACGAGGCAGAGGTATGGGCGGACTCTTGTGCTAGAAGGTCCATAGGAGGAGAATGGCCAGAGTGCAATGGCTCGGGACGCTGCGGATCGCCTCGGTGTACCACACGGTGTCAGAATCGACAGTGCTGGTGATTGCTGGGGCGATCCCGATTGGGAAGAAGAGAGGGAAGGCTCTAGGGCGATTGTCGTAGAGAGGAGAGGCGGCTCACCTTCCGGATGTGACAGGCATCTTGAGAGGATGATCCGAGGGGCCGATGGGCGGCCCGATTAATTAGGGAAGTGGAGGTGTGTGTGTGAGGAGGCCACATGGAGATGTAGCTCCAGCTTTTCAGTGGGCACTGCTGCTTCGGGTCCTACTTCCAGGTGTTCGGGAAAGAGGACACGGAGCGATGCTTGGGGTGAGGGGGAAAGGGATAATGTCTACCACATTTTTTTTGCGTTTGCCCGCTGGGGTCGGCTCGGGGCCAATGTGGAGAATAGGGTGGCCCAACTCAGTCCCGACACACTGATCGGGAAGGTGTTGGCGAGCAGGGAGAACTGGGGGCCTGGTGGTAGCATGTGTCATGGAGGTTCTCTGTCAAAAAAGAGCCGACCTGGCCCGGGAGCTGGGCCTATAATAGATCGGAGGGGCCCAATTCTGATAAGGCCTAGCTCTGACGTAATGCTGTACACTAGCAAATCTAGGCTAGTGCTGGGAGGGGGATTTTGTTCTTCCCCACCAACAAAAAAACTAGGCTAACAGACTAAAGGATAAGAAGTCAAAGGGATGTGAAGTAAGAATTAAAGCTCAATGGAAATCGTGATATTTGGAGGACAGCTGACCGAGAAAGGAACCCATGGAATCTAACAATTGAAAAAATGTTTGCAAATTAGAATGAAACTAAATATAAAGGTGAAATATAATTTCTGTTATAGTTTTTAGTTTATCAAAATAATGGTAACAATAATATCATGTGATAGTTAGAAAAAGATATTTTCATGTTTTAAAATAGATTAATTTCATTTAAAGACAAAATCAGTTTTAATTTAAAGGTTCATATTAACTTAATAAATTGGTTTCATTTATTTATCTATTGGTTGTTTAGTTAAATTTAATCTAAGTTAACTCAATCTACTAAGGTTGAATTAATTTAGTTCATTTTTTCCAGACGTCCATTTATTTTATCATATATAATTTTGGATTGTTTAGCACCCTTATATACCTTCTTTTTGGGAGGCTTTGCACTAGGTTTTTAAAGAATCAATACTATGATGATTATTCTTTTTTATTTAAATTTAAGACGCGTCAACATCTACGGTCATTGGCATCTGGAGCCTTCAGGGAACTGCCGGCCTCCGCACATTGTTCTCTCATTTGTTCAGGAACACTGTACAAAAACGGAATCTGAGCTTTGATGTTTTCCAACTCTGCGGAACCAACCACAACAATTAAACCGAACAATGTTGTATTATCTATTGTTATGGGT
Source organism: Triatoma infestans (assembly GCA_011037195.1). Classification (NCBI taxonomy): domain Eukaryota; kingdom Metazoa; phylum Arthropoda; class Insecta; order Hemiptera; family Reduviidae; genus Triatoma; species Triatoma infestans. The sequence goes on from JAAEAF010014351.1 coordinate 193,126, forward strand.
ACCAAACAGGTGTGTGAGGGCATCTATCGACAATGAGAAAATTTTGATCGCCCTTGTTAAAAGGGGGAGGTCAACTATCTGGGAGTTAACAAAAGAGTCAGCTATCTGAGAGAAGCCTATAGGAAGCAGTAAAATATGTCCTAAAATAAAAATAGTGAAAATTTGCTTTATAAATTAGAGAAAGCTTCAATATTACGATGACGAAAAGCATTGGTATCAATTTCAGTACATCAGTCTCGAGTGGAACTTGGGTAATTTCGCAGTTTGGTATGGGTCCAGTGAGAGAATTGCCAAGTCTTCGAGCAAGGAGTGGAGCTTGCAAAGGGACACTAGCAAAATTAATTCCCTTAACCTTATTGTATTCAATAAAAACTAATCCCTCGATGCAACAACCTTGGAAAGGCAAAGGCCTATCAAACGGCAATATGTGTTGAGACTTGTGATAGGCTGCCTTCGCTACCAGAACCGCTCCTAGCTGTTGCTCCCCATTGAATTCCTACCAGCTGCAGTGATACCCTGATTTCTCACACCAAAAACGAGTGCGCTAAGCCAATAGACTCTTCACAAGAAGAATCTGATTTATTCACAAAATTATACAACCAGAAGTCCTTAAGGTTGGTGTTGCCCATTCAGGGTTTGGTGTAAAATACAAAGAATACTGACGGGTGAATTGAAGATGTTATCATTCGCTTACAATATTCGAGTACTGAATATTTATTGTACATGTGGAGTACGCTTAACATTTCGGACATCGGAAATCCGATGGGTTTCAATGCTAGAATAACACTATTTATTCTTTGTTTTAATTCTCTTACTCCTAGTAAGAGGAAGTATTGTAATCGTGTCAAATTTTGTATAGAATGAAAGTTGCCAATGATTAATTACAACTTTTTCTGTAGATTGGTAATAATAGTAAAAACTTCCAAGTAAATTTAGTGTATTAAAAATAAAAAGAATAACATACATTTACCGCAGTCTAGTGGGCGAGAAAAGTTGTAAGCAGTCATAGTTTAAAGCAAACTTCTATTTCATGGCACCATGCCAGGAACAGCTTAGAACTTCTTAAAACAATTCGGACGGCATATTTGGATTGTGATGTACCAAAATGATGCCAGATGTTTGGGAAATTGCCATTTAAACACGAAACAAATAATTTATTATCTAACATATAAATTATCCATCTTTCATCACAGAAATACCACTCTTATTGCTGTAAGAAGAGGAAACGCAAGAGAATTAGATCAGAGAAGACTATTATTGTTTTAGTTTCCCACTAACTGAAAATATATTTTCATGTCGGAAAACTTAGGGGGTTTAAATTTTCTTGTATATACTGAAAACCTGTAAAATATGCGGACCCCCACCAACAGTATGTTTGTCATTAAGGGCAACTATCGTTTAGTAAGAACTTGAAAAGTAAGTAAACAACTTCTACTATTAAAACTTGACTACAAACGTACAGGGAAAAGTAATTGAAGAAAACTTGTCAATTATAATTGTACTGCAGTAAGAAGAAGTCACCACATTTTCCATGTAGAGTTTTCAGCGGAAATACCCATTTTTAATGTCCAATGAGCACGATTTTTTTTTTAAAGAAATTTCTCTTTGTGTGTGGTCAACATAACTAAACAACGCATCAACTTCAAACTAACGTTTAACAAGAGAATACGACCATAAGTATGTAATATATTTAATCACTCTCCACCTACGGAAGTGATACGTACGTTTCTATCTATGTGTAATAGGATCCGAAGAGAGGGATCCAAAGCAGAGAGAGAGAAAGAGAGAGACAGGATCACTTTCTATTTAGCCCAGACTAGAGTGGGAGAAACTGTTTAAATACAGCTGTTTCAGCCATCGGAGGGGGTCTACCGGTAGTCTTGCAGCAGAGTTGATGCAGCAGTCACAACGCGTCATCAACCTTTCTCTTTATCTCTCACTACCATTTTATATATTTTAGTGTAAAGTCCAGGCAATTTGTGCTACTTTTCTACTATACAGTGTTCAGCTTTACTTTTAGTTTATTTATCTATCTAACCCAACTTCTCTCCTTCTCGAACCTTATTATAAATGCAGCAAGCATTCCAAGTTTACAGAAAATTCCAAAAATCCCAAAAACCTATTCAGTACAAATGTAATTCCCATTTATCTGATTCTTCAAATTTGGAATTCTAGTAATACTTCTATGTACTAATTATAAAAAAAAAGGTGGTACAACCATATATTATAGTGAAATGGTACTTTAGAGGAAATATAACACTATTGTGTGAACAAACATTCTGGTTAGAGGTATATTATTATATTCGCAGTAAAAAATTATCTTATTCAAATATTTATAGTAATTTCAATACTAGTGGAGAATAAATTTTGTATGGAAAAAGAATGTAAAACTATAAACTATTAAAATCTGGTGTGAAACACTCACACGGCTTTCTCTTACTGCCGTTAATACAATTGACAATTTTTTTTTGTTAATCTTCCTATATTTTTACTTATTCCTAAAGGAAATAAAAAGGTGATGGGGATACATGTACCCAAGGCAGGTAGTGGTTGAAATGAATACACTGAAGAGAATCCAGAAGAGACACCAATTATATTACCAACAAACCCATATAATAGTCGAAATTTAGCGTCACAGAGTACTCAGAAACCACTACAATCAATCTCTCCAGAAAAATGATCACGATTTATCTATAATTTTTTTTTTTTTTCTGGCACTGACATGTTATCATTCAGCCATACTCATTCAGCATACATATGCTTATGTGTTATAGAACTGACTGTATAATACTTAGTACTTCAAGCGTTCATCCACGGATCTAATCTACTCGATTCATGCAAATAAATATAAAACGCCAATAAATACATTCGTACAATTAACTCTAAAACCTAACGCGATTCATTCTTAGTAAATACCCAGACCAAGATTCATACGGTGAGATGGAATACTCGATATTGCAACCATCCCGTAATACTTAACCGTCGTAATCACATTCACTCACCTTTCAATACTCAAGCATACAAACAGACATTAAGTCTATACAAATGCGTTGTAACTGTTTCCGAAAAAAAAAAACGGAAAAAATCCTACTGAACAAAGTCACACTTTCTGTTAAGCAAGTTTCTTTAAATTTAGATTTCTAGCTGTACATTTAATATTATATATATGATGGACCGACCTGCAAAAATGTTACAAATAAAAGTGATAAAGTATTTAAGTGAGTTAGATAGCGAATTTAAAGAAAATCTTTGGAGCGCTTTCCAGTTGATGGGTTTTGACCAAAACCCTATTGTCCAGATGCCATGAGAGTACATATCTAAAGAGAATATCCCTTATCTGCGTATGTGTATGTGAATGCCTATGATATTTTGTTCACACACACAATGAGGGAGAGAGAGAGAGAGAGAGAGAGAGACAAATCGCTAAAGCATTTTTTCGGACTCAAAAGACCTTACAACATCAATTTCCGGTGAAAAGTTGGCGGACCACAAGAATACTTTGGATAACAATTATGAGAGAATAAAAAATACTTTCTATTAGGGAAAATAATGTATGATAATTTACACTCACCACCGTATTCTGTAAAGTCGCACTTCCGGTTACACGATCTGCTTCGACTTTGAAATTCTAACAATTCTTTTAACATAACACAATATTACTTTGATGATAGTACATACATTGCAGTGAAATGGGACTTTACAGTGCTCAGCTTAATGTTATTGCCCCCCCCCCCCCCCAGAAGAACCCTTCAAAAAATTAATTTTCTGGATAAAATGTTACAAATAAAAGTGACACACAGTAAAGTGTGTAGATAGTACACGAAGTTTAAAGAAAATCGTTGGAGCCGTTTTCAAGGAAATCACAAAATCTGAAAAATAAAAAAACAAAGTCGTACCGGTAGTTGATGGATGTTGAATGGAATATCGATTTTTATTCTTTTTCGAAAGATTGGGCTCTCCAAAATTAAAAAAAAAAAACACACACACACGGGCAAGATTCGCTAAAAACTTTTTTTACTGATACGATCGTGCCAGATTTTCAATATCCAGTTTTCACAAGAAATACATGTTTTGAAATCCCCTGAGTCCATAAAACTGGTTATCGGCTAACCGGAAGTAATACTTCCATTCCGCTGAATGGATTTTTCAGTATTTTGTGAATTTACAAAATAGATTTTTTTTGTTCAGTCTTCTGAGATTTCTCTAGAACACCAACGGACCAAGTTTCAATAAACTTGGTATACTATGACTTTTGATTACAAATTTTTCCAAAAAAATGTATTTATGGGGATTTAGAGGGAGGGGAGTTTATGTTTTCCACAAAGGAGACGTTGCATAATGTTTAAATTCTCCTATTTATTAAAACTGAAATCAGTCTAAATATCTAGCAAGAATTGTATGTTTGAAGTGATTAGTCAATTATTACTATGTAAATTGCAGTAGGAGAAGTCGTCTGAGTGTTTCACATAAGATTTTTTTATTTTAATTTTTCAGGGAACCTGCAGACACGTATTTCCGGTGAAAACTCAATTTCCAAATTTTGTTAATCAGCACTTTGAGAATCCTCAGCACACCAGATTTTGTTTTCTCTCTCTCTCTCTCATTCTCTTCTTCTTTATTATTTGTAAATAGTATTTTATTAAAAAAAGTGTTAAGTACTATAGCAACTTAAAATAATAATAAGTATTAGAATTGAAGTGTATATAAACAAACATGAAAGCTGTTTAAAGGGAGAGTGGTGGTAACTGTAAGAGGTTGATGAGATGTTTGGAACGCTCTACTATGAGGGGGGAACCCTGAATCGATCGCCTGGCCGCGCTCACCCCCCCAACACTTATATATATATACACAGCTTAAAAGCGTCAAGTCATTCTCTCTCTCTCTCTCCACCTCAGTATGGACTCTCTTGTTGCCTTCCCAGCTGGGCCAAACCAACCACTAATACTTTTAATCATTTACGTAAACTTATTTCTTCATGTCCTCATTAATTTTTCTTTCTCTCACTACTGTAAGAGAAGTAAAATTACTGTAATCGTGTCAAGTTTTTTTTTTTTTTTTTTTTTTTTTTTGGAAATTGAATTTTCACCAGAAATACATGGTAACTTCGTCAAGGCAAATTTAATTTCAATAATTAGGTTTCTGAATATTTTTTTTTGGAATTTTCATAAAAAACAAAGATGACGATTTTCTTTAAAGTTGAAATACTAATAACTGCACACTTTGTTTGAATCTTTTTTTCCGGGAAAAATTGATTTTTGATAGATTTTGGAAATGTTGAAACGTTTGGATTATATTTAAATTGCATATGCATAACCAGTACCAGCGCCATTTGTATTGTTTGTTGCTAGCGTGGACATACTGACTAGAATTAGGCCATTTTCAGTAATTTGGTAGCACCTCACAAACAAAAGTTTAATTAAAGGGGATCGATCAAGTTTTGAGCTTAGAAAGATTTTACGTTTTTGAGATATTTCGTTCACAAAATACACACAAACAGATTAATCGCGCAAAACAAATTCATATAATTCTAACTGCTGGGTAAGCGGAAGGTGTTGCGAACCTATCAAATTATCCAAATTGATTTTTCAATGTTCTCAGGTCCACTGAGTACGAAAATATAAGTTTTTAGCGAATTGTTTGTATGTGTGCGTGTGTGTGTGTGTGTGTGTGTGTGTCAGTGAAGAAAATGACTAACAAACAAAAAATCGCAGAAAGCTAAAACTTAGTATTTCGTTTAAGTACCACCTATGTGTTTGTGAGAAGATTTCGGACTAAATTCATCTACTGTGGATGTTTTTTCTCGAGTTTCTCGAAAACTGCTATAATGATTTTTCTTTAAACTTCCTATATTAACTACATATATAAATGTCTATCACTTGTATTTGAAACATTTTCCCCAGAAAACTCAATTTTGAAGAGGACTATACGAATATCTACATTCAGCTTTCCACTAAAGTACCATTTCATCACAATGTATGGTTCTAATATTATATTAATGCGAATCAGAAACATTACTAGAATTCCAAACTTGAAGAAAATTGGTTAAACGGAAATGCGACTACAATAGAATAGATTTTTGAGTTTTTTAAAGAATTTTTCTCGAAAATGATTGCAAAGATTTTCTTTAAACTTGGAATGCTAACTGAACAGATATAAACCTATAACGTTTTTACTTTCTCTTACTCCCGGTAAGAAAAAATATTGCGATCGTGCCAGATTTTCGAAATTGACTTTTCACCGGGAAAACATGTTTTGGCGTCCTCTGAATAAAAAAAAAGAAGATAAAGTTTGTAGCGAATGGTCTGTGTGTGTGTGTCTGTATGTCTGTGTATTGACAGAATATCTCAAAAATTGAAAAGAGTTCAAATTTCTTTTCATATTTGTTTTTTTCCTTTTTTATTAATATGCCTTCATAATTCCTTATAATATACCTTAATTATAAATAATTAAATGGTAAAGTTATTACTATTATTGAAAGGTTTACTAGTGAAAGAAAAAAAAAAAACTACACCTAGGAAGAGCCAAGGTGAAACCCCTTAAAAAAAATTAAATTCAGATTGTTAAACTTAACAATATATAAATATTTTTTTGACAGTAGCGTCCAAAAATGCGCTGCATAAATTACATTAAATTGTCGTATATTACGGTAATAAATGAATCCTGAAAATAAATAAATAGAGTCCTCAAAATAAGATTTCTATTTCTTATTGAATACTTAGATCACTAGATCAGTAAGTTCCTCGTGCCTCACCGCCATCATAGTCGCAGATTTCGGGCAAAATCCAGCAAGTTCACTATTCAGTAAAGGGTTTTTTTTTTCAGTTTTTCATTATTTATACTATTTACACAAATAAATACCTATCACTTTTATTTGAAATATTAAAGACTGGAAGAGCTTTCTTCTCTGAAGGATGTGCTTCTAGTCTGGGTTCCAGGTCACGTGGGAATTTTTGGAAATGAAGAGGTGGATAGGTTTGCCAAATTGGGAGCCTCTCTCCCTTTTATTGGTCCCGAGCCTGCTTTGGTGTGTCTCTTGGCCTCACAGCACTCATCCTTAAGGATGAGCACAGCAGGTTGTCGGCAGTCTAAGGTACTCATTGGGGGTCCGGGCGGGGCTTTGAGAGAGGAGGTCCTGGTCTTTCACGGACCTCGCTCAAGCATCTGGTTGGTTTCCTCACTGGGCATTGTGGCTTAAGGAGACATCTCTATACAATGGGTCTCATGCTTGACCCCTTTTGTAGAGTCTGTGAGTCGGAAGAGGAAACACCCATACATCTCCGGGCGGATTGTAGAGCTGTGAGAAGATTAGATTTAGAACCTTTGGCCGGAATAGGATATCGGTAGAAGACCTTAAACTATGTCCTTTTAAGGTTGTGTTCCGATTTGTTCGGACTGTGGTAAAACTTAAATGGGTAAAACCCGGGCAGATGTAGACATGCTCTTTCCTGCCAATTGTACCTTACGGTCAAATAAAAGTACATCTCTGATGGTGGAGGCCAGTTCGAGCAAGATCTGTAATTAATGAGGAGTAAAATTTATAATAAAATATTATTTTTCTTCTTATTCAATAAAAAAACCGTTATATTATCATTTTCAAATTTCTTATAAGTTTTCATTCATAACTTGTAAAATACCGCACGCAGAAAAAAACCATTCAAGTAAATTTTTCTTACAAAAAATAGAGGAATCTATTTCTTAAATAAAAACCACACCTCCCCATTTGAAAAAATGAAGTTGGTGGCTGTATCTCGCTTCTGGAAGCACCAAAACAAATTTGCAAATTAAATTTGGATTTCTAACAAAAAACTACGGGGACACATTTTTTTTAGTTTTATTCTAGCTATCTTAGTTTCCGATAAAATGTCGTTATCTTGGGACATCCTGTATACAATCGTATTAAAAGGAGTAAGAGAAAGTCGTGTGAGTGTTTCACAGCAAATTTTGTTTACTTGTGTCTCACAGCTTTTAGAGGTAAGTAGTGTAGGATGGTGTTAAATTTTAGATATTAATTTTTTCACCGGAAGGACAAGTTTTGATATCGTCTGAATGCGACAAAAATTTTCGTGATTTTCTTAAAATTTAACTTCAACCATTTTCTTTAATTTCATATTAACTGTACATAATGATCATTCATTTTCATTTGAAACATTTTCCCAGGAAAATTTGAATTTTGGAGAGATCTTAGGAAGAATAAACTCCTCAGCTTTCCAAAAACAAAAAAATGCTACTTCAGTACGATATATGTTTTTATTAACTCTATAATATTTTGTACATTAAAAGCACTGTTGGCATTTCAAATTTGTAGTAAATCAGTAAACTGGAAGTTTGACTTTTTATAGAATAAATTTATCGACTCTCAATGATTTTGTTTAAACATGTTATGTTAAGTGCAGTTTTATTTCAGTGGAAAAGTTCATTTTTGGAGTAGTAATGGGGGAGGGAATCTTTAACGTTAAATTTATGTGATGTTATTCAACTACTAATTTTTAACAGTCTCTTCTGGATTACAATGTAATCATAACAGTACTATCTCTGCCTTTCTGCAGACAGCCAACATATCCCCCCCCGCCGTCATTAAATTTTTGTTAGAGAGCCACTTTGTATAAAAAATGGGTCAACTTTATAATAATATTATTTACTGCAATTAGAGAACGTCGTATATATGTTACACCATAACAGAGTTTTTGTCCAATTCAAAAGACCTCAGTATTTAGTGGAAACAAAATTTTTCAATGAGATATTTATACGGCAATGACCTCAGAGGAGTTTTTAAAGAAACACGAATTCATAGTTGCTCTACGTTTCGGATATCATTGGTGCCCTTGTTCAGGGAGCTCTTTAGGGTAGGACTGGAGTGAACATTGAGATTAAAATCTCATATGAAGAGCACAACTAAGAATTCTTGTTTTCTTTAAAAACTCCTCTAGCTAATGCCGTATAAATATCTCATTATAATTTTAAGGACTGTCAATTTGAAAACCAAATTTTGAAAATTTTGACGTGACCGAGAAATTTTCCTTTTTTATTTAAAGAAAAAGTAAAAATTCAACTATTTCCTTGGTTGTAAATAGATAAATTAAGATGCTACCTGAGCAACTTTTCTCAATAAGCTTGTCAACTTTTCAAACTTTTTCCCACTTAATTTCACTAAGTAATGGGGAATGTACCAAAATATAAGGGGGAGAAGTGTGTTGAAGCTGGTGGAAAGTAGTTCTGAATGTTAAAGGAGCTGGATCTGACGGCGGACCTGGATTCCCAATCTATCACCACTGTCACACACCCCTCTTGGCTACTTCTCATCCAATCAAACATCCTCTCTCTCCCCTTAAACACACACACACACACACAAACTTATTACTATTCTGGATAAGTTTACTTATATGCCGCCAGTATCGCCCATATATTTTATCTATTCCTTAGAATACTTATATCCCTGAAATGTTAATAAATGAGCTCCATAGCTGTGCTTAGAATTACCAATAATTCCCAATTGAAGTTTTTAATTTAATTAGGATTATGAATCTTTTTTTTAATCTGATGTGAAACATTCACACGACTTTCTCTAACTACAGTAAATTTTTCTAAAAAACTTCTCATCTTTAAACAAAGTTACTGAAACAAACAGTCTGATCTGAAAAAACTTATACGACATTCGCTAATTTTACAACCGTCAACTTAATTTCTCTCACTACAGTCATAAATGATATATTTTCTTCAATTTTTTTTTTAAGGAAAGCTAATTCCGCCCACAAAACTCGCTTAAACGAACTTCCTTGGATAAAAGTTACAAACAAAAGTGATAGGTCTATGTAATTATAAATAGTATACGAAATTATTGAAAATTCTTCGGAATTTTCCTGCAGAAAGCAGAAAAAACTCAAAAAAAAAAAAAAAAAAAAAAAAAAAACGCTATTCCGGTCTACCGATTTTCTTCAAACTCAGAATTTTGGCAATATATACAATTTTATTTAATATTATTATTTAGATGAAGGAATCGTATAATAAAATCAAGGTAGCAATTTAGAAGAAAACAACCACACCTCTCCCACGAATAAAATTCCTTGAATGAATTTTCCCAGGGAAATATTTCAAATAAAAGTTGTAGCACTTATGTATAGTTGTTATATCAAGTATATAGAAAATCGTAAAAAAAAAAAAAATGAAAAATTACTTTCAGTAAAGTATTACTTCCGGTTGAGAAAGTTTGACAGATAACTTCCTGTCGGATCCCGCTGTGATACCTAAATGGAATTTTAAGTTTGAACATACTGCGATTTTGCAGTTATTGAACTATATTGTTCACATACATAATATTCACTCACACACAATTTTCTAAAAACCCCTTTTTCGAACTCAAGAGTACCTCAAAACGCTTATTTCCGGTGAAGACTCGTTACCGTAAATTTGACCAGTCGCAATATTCTCTCTTACAGCAGTGTTAGGAAGTAATATGGTAGTAGTGGGGGGATTAATGTTGCTTTTCTGCATATAATGGGTTGATAGTATTTTATACTGAGACTATATTACAGTCCAGAAGATGGTGGCAAATCAAACCGAAGTTTAATTTACTTTCACTGAAATTTTAAATTAAATTGAATTAAATTTCCCAAACACCTCACAACCACCCTAAAACCAATTTTTACGGAAAAATGTTTCAAATGAAAATGATAAATTTATATCTGTGCCAAGATTAAAGAAAAACGCTATAGCAGCTTTCGAGAAAATGCCAAAAACCGATTCAGTAAAGTCAGCATTTCCTATTAAAACAATTTTCTCCAAATTTGGATTTTCTCCAAATCTAGCGATGCTGCTAATGTACGTATCTAATTATTATAACCATGATAGTACCAGAAATGCCACTTTGTAGTACAGCTTACAGTTGCTACTCTCTAACAAACTTAATTTTCCTAGGAATTTTGTTTAACTGCTGAAGAAAATCATAGCAGCCATTCTTCGAGGAAATCGCGGAAATTTGAAAATTCATTCAGCAAAGTCACACTTCCGATGAATGGATTTTTGAACACAAAATCTTATAGTTAGATGATTCTTATCAAGTTTTATAATATAAGTTTACTCTGTAATTAATTACACTTATACAATAATAAGCAATGATTATTGTATATAAATTACTGTAATTACTACTGTGTATTTGGAAAGTTGTACAGATAAATATGACAGTTAGAAAGTGAATAGTTTGATTAGAATTGATTACACAATTCTATCACATCATTATTCTAACTGTAATAACTCACTCAATATATTATATTATAGTTGTTTTAATTTTACATTTACTAAACAAATTATCACTAAAACAAAAATGGTTTTTCTTCAATATAAATAGTTTTGAGGTCCGCTAAATACGAAAAGACAAAACAAAAAAAATCTTAATAAGCTCATACTTGACATTCCGTTTTCTTAACATATCGAAAATTTGTATCGATCGAATAAAGCTGACCTTCTGGTTGACTGATTTCAACAGAATCCTTGGATAAAACCAAATAATAAGTGATTATATTGTAGAGAGCGCCAATAATATTGAACAAACACATATGAAGTTTACCGTTCCACAAACAATTAAAAACAATTTTTTCAGCAAAATATTACAAATAGAAGTGCTAACTCTATATCTGTGCAGTTAAAATGCCAGGTTCAAAGTAGATCGTTATAGTTCGTTTCCAAAAAAAACAACTCTGAAACCAAGTGTGTTAAATCGCATTTCCGGTTGACCGATTTTCTTCAAATTTGGAATTCTAGCAGCGCTACCAATGTATATTAATATTATGTGGAGAAAAGGTTAACGTTACTGTCCCATAGAATGCCCCAAAAATCAACTTTTCCGAGAAGACTTCTTAGATTTTTCGTTTCTGAAATATTGTGGTTATACATATACACACACACACACACACACACACACACACGCCATGCGCTAAAACATTTTCTCGACTCAGGGATCCCAAAAAACTCGATTTTATTTGATATCATCGCAATCTCTTACTAAGATTAAAGACAAAGTAAAAATCTAATATGTAAATGATGATGATCATCCGTCGTCCTACAGCACAACAAAGAGATAATAAATAAATAAATGATAAAACTTAACTGAAAAAATATCTATTTTCTAGGTTTTGTTCTATTACTATTTCTCTATTAACTATGTTCAGATATTTCTAATTATAGACTCAAATAAAACTATAATGATACCAACATAACAAAGAGATCGATCCGAACGGTCAGGTGAACAACTAAAAGAAACACCTGTCCAATGCCACACACATCTGTCTATGAAAAATTTTTCCACTACCTCTGGCCGCGATCTCTTCAGAAATTAATTCCTCTCCCCCGCCTCCACCAGTATAACAATAAAACAAAAACAAATGATGTGAAACACTCACACGACTTGTTTAAAATACAATTATAAAATTGTCAAATTTAAAACTTGGAATTTATTTTTCACAATACTAAAATAAATATACCTTACGTGAGGTTATATGCTGGTAGACAGGTAGTCACTTCAATCTAGTTACATTGCAATCCAGAAGATAGTGCCAATAACAATGAAGAAACTCAAATAAAATTTTGAATTTAAAACAATAAAAAAATCCCGCAGAATCTCCTAATTTTTTTTTCTCGAAAAACCTCGGAAATAAAAGAGTTTTGTTTGTAAATTGTACATTTAGCATTCACTGTTTAAGGAGAAAATTAACACAACTTTCTCTTACTTTCAAAATTGTACCTAATTGACAAATTTTATAGTTAGTCCAAATTTAATGAAATTCGTTGAAAACTGAATAAATGTTCAGTAAAAGCGCACTTCCGGTTTATTAATGTTCTTGAAACTCGGAATTTTGGCCATCTATTTATTTCTAATTATTTTTTTTTTGGATGATAGAATTGTAGCACTTCTGAGAAAGACATAACCACACCCTTTACCACAAAAGCCCCTTTAAATGACTTCACAAGAGAAAAGTTTCAAACAAAACTTATAGCTCTTTATATATGTTCACATTGCTAGTTTAAAGAAAATCGTTGGAGCCATTTTCGAGAAAATACCAGAAAAATGAAAAATACATTCCAGTAAAAACGCACTTCCGGTCATCCAATTTTTTCAAACTTGGAATTTCAACCACACATTTAATTCTAATTAATAGTTTAGATGACAGAATTGTATAGTAAACTGAAATAGCACTTTGGAGGAAAACTTAACCTTACCCCACTCCAAATATTGCCCTTAAATGAATTTCCCCAGATAAATATTTTAAATAAAAGTTGTAGATTTTTGTATGAGTAGTTGATATAGTAAGTTTGATGAAAATCGTCGGAGCCATTTTTGAGAAAAAATGTAAGAAAGTGAAAAAAAAAAAACATTCAATAAAGTGTTACTTCCGGTTAAGGAATGAATATTCACACATGACCCAGTGTCGGATCCCATGATGATCCCTAAACGGAATACCAAGTATTTCTACGATTTTTCATTTTTGAACTATGCTGCTCACATACACACACGGATACACACAGATCACTTTCTAAAAACCACTTTTTTGGACTCAGGGAACCTCGAAATGGATATTTCCGGTGGGTATCGAAAATTTGGCGCGATTACAATACTTCCTCTTACTAGGAGTAAGAGAAAGTAAAAAACGTTATAGTAGTTTTGGAGAAAATTGCAAAAAATTGAAAACTCTATTTTTTAAAGTCTTACTTCCGGTTAACTGATTTTATTCAAATTTGTAGCGATACCTCTATATACATATTTATAGGTGATAAAACTATAATATATATTATACTGAAATGGTACTTTTGTGGAAAACGAAACGTTATTGTTCACCCACTACTCACCCAAAATCAATTTTCCCAGGAAAATTGTTTCAAATTAAAGTGATAGATATTTCTGTCTATAGATATTATAGGAAATTTAAAGAAAATCGTTAAAGCCGTTTTCGAGAAAATCGCGAAAAACTGAAATATATCATTTGGTTAAAGTCGCACTTCCAGTTAATAGATTTACTTCATATCAGATGCGGTATTAGTACCAAAACCGAAGTTTGGCTTTTTAAGATATTTTGCTAAAACAAACATGCGCGCGCACTCACGTATACATACACACAAGGCCATTCGCTAAAATTCACTAGGAGTAAGAGAAAGTAATAAATAATATATTAATTTAGGGCGGAATGGTCTAAGGGATGGGAAGAAGCTACCGGACAGGACCTCTGTGGTTCACAGATGGTTCTAGGATGGATTGCGGAACTGGAGCAGAGTGTATGGATGAGCCCGCAGGTATTTATTGAGAGGCCGTTGGGCAGGTATTCCACTATATTCCAGGCTGAAGTTTTTGCCATTAAGGTCTGTGCCGAGGAGAATCTGCGTAGAGCCCCAAGGGACAAGGTCATACGCATTTGCTTGGACAATCAGGCCGCACTGAAAGCCCTAAAGGCTTACAGAACTACTTCATCCCTAGTGAAGGAATGTCGTGAGGAATTGGTGAGACTTTCCAGGCACAACAAGGTGCAGCTGCTGTGGGTGCCTGGATATGCAGGGATTGAGGGTAATGACGGCTGATCAACTGGCCAGGAACGTAGCGAATACTCCGTTCATTGGTCCAGAGCCGGTCCTGGGGATAACTGGCGGAGCGATTCGTGCAGCGATTAGAGAGTGATATCGCAGTAAGCACGAAGAGCTCTGGAGGAGGAGCCCGGGTGTCATACAAGTAAAAGGATGATGCCAGGACTGTGTAAACGAAGGACCCAAATGACTCTTGGTCTGAGTAGGAACCAGATTTCTCTGGTGACGGGACTATTTACGGGTCATGGTAGGTTCAGGAAACATCTGTACAAGGTAGGGCTCATAAGAGCGGAACCCTTGTGCAGACTATGTCAGAAGGAGGAGGAAACGGCCCCCCCACCTGTTGTTTGATTGCGTAGCAATAATTAAATTGAGGTATGAGATCTTGGTACGTTGCGATCTGAGGAGATAGTAGCTCAAAATGACCTGGTGGTGAAAGCCCTCAAACTTGTTAAGGAGGGAGGGTTTGCCTACTAGGAACTATCGGGGATGGCACAATAAGCCTCTGCTGGCTACAGTGCCGGGATGTAGCCCCCACCCGAGGTCGGCAATAATAATAATAATATTTATGTTTCCCTATTTATAGACAGTAATTTAAATTATATTATATTTAAGTATGTTATTAATCAAATAATTATATTAAATGATAATAATATATCTGAAACTATTAATAATTAACTTTATTAGTTCATTTTGTTGATAATGTTTATCACACGATTAAAATAATATGATGACCTTTTGATCTTTTGTATTATTTTAGAATGTCACAATTATTATAGATAAGGAATAAATAATTTTTGTCAATAGCAGTTGAATAATTTATAAGTGAGTTCCTATAATGAACAAAAGTTTAAAAAGTCAATCAATCAACTTTTTATACACATATTCTCTGGTGTTTAAATACTATTTTCCCATCACTACATATTAAAAGTAATCACAGTGTTGCCATATTTTAATAAATTTCAAGGTTTGAAAAATCTGGTGAGAAACACTCACACGACTATCTCTTCTCATACCTGTTCATACAATTATATATATATATATATATATATATGTGTATATATATTAAAAAAAAAAACAAATTTATATACTCGTACATTAACAAATAGAGAAAAGTTTACATTTATATCTAAAAGAGCAAGCCAATAACATTGAACCAATCCTACATCATTTGATATTATCGCCACAAATTCTGCAAACTACCTGAAATGATTTTTTTCTGAAATAATGTTGCAAATAAAAGTTGATAGGTTTACATCTATTTATTGACCGTTGGAAGCATACATTGTCTGCAACGGTACTTGAAAGGAAACTGGGAATATGTGATATCTGACTTAATCATTACATCTGCTCACACATAAAGGTCTATCACTATTTATTGAAATATTTTACGTGGATGTAACGTTCATTTTCTCTAAAGTACCACTCCACTACAATGTGCGGCTCTACTTACATAATATTAAAGTACTTGTTATGTTTGGTTCCGCAGAGCTAGAAAGCATCAGAGATATTGTCCGTGACGGCCTGCTTCTTTTTGTGATTATCGAACGGTTTATCATCAGGATTTTTTGTCAAACAGTGTGAGATAACATAGAGTTGCACTGTTTTGACACAAACATCCTGATGATAGGCGAACGCGCGAAACCGGTCGATAATCACAAAAAGAAGCAGGCTATCACAAACAATATCTCTAATATTAATAACCTATCAGAATTTTCTTAACCCATCACTCGGTTTAAGTGTCACCTTCCAATGTGAAGATTTTGGATAAACCTTCAACCGGAAGTTGCGGCTTTAATTTTTTGTTATTTATAAAGTTTTCGCGATTTTGTCGGAAATGACTCCTAGATTTTATTTTTAATCTTAGATTCCCCTTCAGTATAATGTATAGTTTTTACATCACATCTGGAGAAAATCGACTAAACAGAATTGCGTTTTTATTCAATGGAAATGTACCCTTCAGATATTATACCCTTCAGTATAATGTAAGTTTTTACATCTGTATTTTAATAATATACATTACGAACACTGCTAAAATTCCCAATTTAAATAAAATCAGGTGATTGGAAATGCGATTTTACAGAATGGATTTTCAGAAAATGACTAACGGTTTCCTGTAAACTTGAAATGCTAACATGGACCAATCACTTATATCTGTAACATTTTTCCAAAAAACTGATTTCAAGTAGTTCTGTGGGAAATTATGGTGTTAATAATTATTAATGATTTATGGGGATGGTTCAATGTTATTGGCGCTCTTTTCTGGACTGCTCTGTAATCACCTCTACTGCCTCTGGTATGTTTCCCGCCTTATGTTAGTTAGGACAACCAAGTAATAATTTCCAAGTGTAAAGAAAATCTGACATGTTATGACATGTATATTAAAGGCAGCAGGAGAAAGTCGTGTGAGTGTTTCTCACCAGATTTCTCTTAAAAAAAAGAAAAAGAGAAGAATTTATAGGAGCGCAGACTGACCAAGATTGAATACTATTGTTCTAAAATAGCATTTCAATGGTATATACACGGTTCTATTGTTTAAATAACATTAGGATAACTAAATATGTAGCAAAAATGCCAACTTGGAATAATTTGTTCACTGGGTTGAGAATGACGTCAGTAAAAGAAAAAACGTGTGATGTTTTTGTAACAGTTCGTTATTAGAAGATAACCAAACTCACTACATAACCGATATAATATGTGTGTTGCCACCGGGGGTGTGTTAGTGCCTTCTAAATCTGGCCGGGGAATCGTTGCCATCACATAATAATAATACATACATAATTTAAAAGAGTGACGTTTGTTTGTTATATAGTAACGTCAAATTAGACGTTCTATTTTTGGTATTTTCAGTGAGACGTTGGTAGGCCTGTCCATGTCTTCTTCTCGGCTCGTTAGTCGCTTTATATTTAGTGGTTTGTTGTAGGCGGGGTTGTAAATGGGCAGCCGGTGGCACAAACATCCAATACAAGAGGAGAACAGCAGAGTGAAAACATGAGGGAACTCTCATACTGAGGGAGAAATTTATTTTTACCTTTTAACTAATAAGTGTTTTTAAAAACGTCAACTTGGAAAAAAAAACAGTTTTGTTATTACGTTCATCTGTTCTAAAGTTAATTTATAACAGGGTTAAAGAGGAATGTTAATACACGCAGGTAGATGGGTATGAGAGTGGGAACGGTTAGAAGGAGACAAAGTGAGATATCGGCTCGCACTTACTATTTCCCCCTTTTAATTACACAGTAACTCTCTTACAGTACAATATTTGGTAGCCCCTATTTACATCCAGATGTCGACTGTTGTTCTTCATTACCCAACAAATCATATGTTTTATTTCAAAATGGTATCTGTATATTATTTATAGAACAGTCATTCCATATTTCAAAAATTTGGTATGAAACACTCATGCGACTTTCTCTTCTCCAATTTACATAGTTATAATCGGTATATTTTTCCAAATATGATAATTTTTACTAAACATTTTGTTGATGTCTTCAGTGTTATATCAATGTATTGGTGTATTGGTTATGAGCATGGACTTGTAACTAGGAAGTCAACAGTTCGAGTCCCGCTTATAACTGCTAAATTTTATATATTCGTTAACAAATATTAATAGTAAAGGATGTGCTTTCGCCCCCGTCCAACACCTTATTTAGTACTTGGACGTTAAGCCCGCCAAAAAATTAACCTGGAAAAAGGAGTCAGTGTGAAAACTGAATTTGTTCTGTGCAAGTCTGCGTTATCACACTGTTTGACAAACGCCCGAAGCCGGTCGATGACCACAAAAAGAAGCAGGTGTGTTGTGATGGCAAGAAGAAAGAAGATATAATTTTTAAATAATTTATAAATCTAAAAATTATAACTAGTGGTTCCAGCCAGCCGCTATCTGCAGGTCAAGAACCGCGGCAAAACCCTTTCAAACAAGGGTCAATACACAGTCAAAAGAACCGCCGCCGGCAAAACCCTTTCATACAAGGGTTAATGTACACTCAAGAGGCCACCTGGCTACCGTCTGTCGCCACCCCGGACCGACCTCCCCTAAGGTCAATATACTAGGAGAAATGTCTTAGTGTGGCACGTACTTACACATCAGCCGATGTGTGAGTGACGCAAATATAAACGTCGCCCACTGGAGGAGGGGTTCAGTCACGATGAGTCATTCACCAGTATTCTATTAGTTACACATCAGTTATCTATCAGTATTCATCGGCCAGTACATCAGTTCACAATCATTACAAATCAGTATTCTACGAGTTATCAGTTATACACCAGTTATCAAGCAATTAAGTTTCACACATCGCGAGCGCGTCCCTATTCAAGGTTTTAAACACTATTTCTGTAATATTTATTAACCATTTCATAATTCTTACATTCATTTACAATTGTGCATCTTAGTTTATCTATTTCAAAAACTAAATTATTTGTTAAAATATAGTTTATTTTCATAAATCAATAGTTCGTATTTCGAATAACAATTCTCTAAAACTCTCTAACTAACAACACTTACTCCTCACTTCGACTCCCGTACCAAGACAACTGATTCCAATACACAGGCTATCACGGAAAATCTCTCTGATGAAAAATAAACACTTCTTTAATAATTCGACTTCCCTCCATCCCCCCAAATTATCTTTTTTCTTTTATTGACAAAAAAGGTCTTAGCTATCTGCAGCATAAATAAAAAGATATCAAACAGCACTCTGTGGCAAGTATTAATTAATTTAAAACTAAATTATGTTTGAAAATAATATCGTAGGAAGAATAAAATATTAAGACTCAATACAGCGATATAAAGGAAGTTATTTAGAAGGCTGTGAACATACAAACAGCTGCTTTGTATTCTGAACTTCATATACACGACCATAAAGGAAATGTTCTTTCCGTTTTTTTTACTTTTTTTATTATTATTATAGTTTCACTAACGCTTTCTTTCATTGTATATATTTTAATTTTATTTATTTATTTAATGTTCATAATTTATAAATCTAATAATTTAAAAAAATCGGTTGTGAAACACTCGCATGACTTTCTCCAGCACAATTATACAATTGACAAATTTTCTCTAAATGTGGACATATTTCTTGAAAGCTCTAACTTAAATATAAAAGGGGTGAGAAGGGTTACATTTTGGCAGACGTCCATGCCGCAGGTAGTTGTTCAACAATTCAAGGAACTCAAATAACATTTGAAATTGAACGCTTCAAATTCCGCAGAATTCCCTAAAATCTGTTTTCCCGAAAGAAATCTTTCGTTATAGAATTGTAACTATGCAATCAGCATGCAATGTTTAACGAAAACGTTGTATCTGTTTTCGAGAAAATTGACACACACATACAATAGAAAATTCGTCAATTAAAATTTTGATAAATGCATCAAGAGAAAATCGTGTGAAATGTTCTCCACCAGATTTTGAATTGTTACTCCCAAGTAAAGAGAAAGTAGTGCGATCGGGTCAAATTTTCGAAATTGTGTTTTCACCGGAAATATAATATTTGAGGGCTTCTGAGGACAAAAAAAGAACGATTTTAGCGAATAGCTGTATGAGCGTGTATATAAAATACTTAATAACGAAAATTGGCAGGAAGCCCAAACTTGATATTCCGTTTAGATACGATCACCGTATCAGACACGAAGGTTTTGGGTAAAATCCATCAACAGGAAGTGGCGACTTTACTGAATGTTTCTTTCAAAAACGGTTCCAACGTTTTTCTTTAAAATTCGTATACTATCTACGCACATAAATACCTAACCTTTTATTTGGCAAATTTATTTTTGCGTGTTCTGAGAGAACAGTATCTTTATGCTTACCTTTAAAGGACCATCTCAGTATAATCTAAGGTTTTATCACCTATTTAATATTAATATATATTAAAGTATTGATGTTATTAGAAATTTGAAGAAAATAAGTAAATCGGAAGTGCACCTTTACAGATTAGGGATTTTTGTTTAATTTTCT
The DNA here is from genome assembly GCA_011037195.1 of Triatoma infestans. Taxonomy (NCBI): domain Eukaryota; kingdom Metazoa; phylum Arthropoda; class Insecta; order Hemiptera; family Reduviidae; genus Triatoma; species Triatoma infestans. The sequence continues at coordinate 213,641 of JAAEAF010014351.1, forward strand.
CGAAAACGGCTACGATTTTCTTTAAACTTGGAATGTTGATTGCGCAGATATAATTCTATAACTGTTATATGAAAGATTTTTTTCAGAAAAAGTGAGTTTAATGAGTATTGGGAAATATGTGACATTAAATATCAAATATTATTTCAGTTCCTTAATGCTATTAACGCTGTCTCATGGAATACAATGTAATTAGATTGAAATAACTACCTGAGCTAAGGATGCCTACCAGTAACTAGGTATTCACTTCTCCATCTAACGTTAGATCTTTGTAAAAAAATACACTTTAAAGAAACTTTGAAAATGTTGTTATTTTACTGACAGCAGTAAGGGAAAATTGCCTGAGTGTTTCACATCTTTTTTTTATTTTTTTAGGTTGATTTCTTAAAAAACATATATTAAGGGGTTATCCCATCATTATGAGCCATCACTTCTGTGAAGTGCTGCGGGACAGAAAACCATTCAGAAATACTCATTCATTCATCTTATGTCGGATTATTTGGGTTCGGATTGTGAGGAGGCAATCAGGTTTCAAGATTTTTTTAGACTGACAGAATCTGCGCTGTTTTTCCCCGTAATGCCTCCAGAATTGTATTTTGACATCTTCAATGTTAGATGGATTGTATCTGGGTCTGGATAACTATTCCAGGCACAGTTATTGTTGTATTATCTTTAAGGTCATGTGTGGATGCCAGAAATATAAAAATATATTTCATTTGAAATTATCAAAATTATGAAGAAAATGTAGCATTCGCTGGCAAAAGGGACAATTCAGGTAGAAGACCACCATTGTCTTTTAGAGTTCATAGAACTCGGGAACATTGTCTACCCCTTTTCACAGGGGAAGATTTGAACTAACAATTAGAAGGCATTCTTTCAAGACAGTCTGAATTAGACATTCTACCAGCAAACATCAGTGCCAGTTATAAGTTAAAACATAAGACTTTATTCTAACTAGTTTCAGTACATTAATAAGCACTTTGAAAAGTATTTAAATTTCTTGAAAGATAATATATTTAATTTAATCTACCAGTGTTTTAATTATTTCTTATACTTCTCTTGTCTTTGAACATACACACAAGCCTTTTACAAAACCGCTCACGCCACAAGCCACTACTACAACACAACACACCTATTACATTTCAGTCGCTATAATATGGAGTGGAATGGGCTTTGGGTAGCACAGGGTTTGTTGTGGCCTGACAAACGTCACTTTTTGTGGGTAGGGAACATTGGATCAAGAAATTGGATGTTCGCTGAGTTTAGAACAATTTATGATATTAATGTTCTCTATACTAGTAAAAATTCCGGTTAATATTGTTTAGTTATTAATAGAGAACTATTAATGTTGAAATCATTTTTAAAAAGCAACAAGAACCTGTTTTATATAAATACATAGTCCAGACGGCTATATTTAAAAAAAGACCAAAAAGAAAGGGAACAGAACAAAACTGAACTTAACAAATAAGAAGAAAGAAGAATCTCTTGGGGAATGTTATGTAGGGAGAAGACATAGCGATAACGGATAGAGAGAGGTGTAATCAGGTAAAAGGGATGCAGCAGGAAGGCAGTGAAGAATGTGGGCTCTCTTTCCCGGTCTAATGATGATTTAGTGTCTGACATATTGTGTTGTGTGTGTGTGCGTGTGTGTGTGTATGTATGAAGGAGAGGAGGGAAATTAATACATTATACATGTGTGTTGTTGGCATCACTACAAAACGATATAAAATACGAAGTTCTATTGTTATAACACTAACGAGGACCACAGCTTCCTACTAATGTTTAACAATAAGCTCTCCACTAGACAGCAGCACCATATCTATCTAGAAATGATCCTATTTCTGTTATTGGAAACAAATATCATCTGAACATAGTCGGCAGATATTTCTCTAATCATTAACTGCTTAATGGAATGTTCATTAAAAATGTTTCAATGGAGTGACAATCGTCCATAAGGTTACTACTTCAAAACAAAACAAACAAAAATCAGGTGTGAAACACTCACATCACTTTCTCTTGATGTAGTTATTATAATTACAAAAGGACATGCCAGTCACTGATGCAATTTCTATCCAAATACCTCATGACATTGGCCGCGAAAGCCTGAAAGAGCATTAAAAATTATATATGTACCCTTTAATACGTCTAAATTCTACAAATGTAAAAACTCTAATATGTTAGGGATCTTGCAGGTCACAATGGGATGGATTTGACTCTGCAATCACTATTTCTATAAACCTCTAACAGTACAGGGATTTGTATCGTATATTTATGTCAAAAATCAATAGATTCTTATAAAATCGGTAAAATAATAGTAAAAGATTTATAGGTGTAGTTCTTGGCCGAAGTTTAAAGAAAATCGGTCGAGAAAATGGAAAAAGCCCTTAAATGAAGTTGCACTTCCGGCGTATGTTGACGAAATTTTTCGAATCAGATGGGTGGGTGGTCCTATTGAAGTGCTTTAATTTTTTTTGTATTTAAAAAAAAAAATGGAATGAATAATAACAAATGACTATAACAAAGAGAAAAAAAAAAGTCTTTTAAAAGATCTCCCACCCTACCCCCCAAAAATAGTGTTTAGGATTAGTGGCTTGCACACTGGAGACATTAGCATAATCATGTAATCTCAAATCGATAGCCGAGGCAGGTTTGGAACGCCAGGTTTATGGATAAGGCGTATACCACCTGCACCTAACTACCACATTCTACTAGCAAACCCTCTAAACCTTTAATATCTAGCACACACTTGGGGAGACATTTTTCTTTTTATCTCCAATTGGAAAATATATACATACAGATATATTTTTCAATCGTATGTGTTACATTCAATAAAACTTGTAAAGGGTACTTTTTTATAGTAAATTTCTATTTGTTTTAGCGGAACAGTAATTTAATAGAAAAAGTTCCGAGAATGAATCTTTATTGATGTAAAATAAATATATACAGCACTGAACAATAGGCGACAGTGAAGAATAAACAACTGCGAACTTTGTATTAAAGAGAGCTGGTTAGTTATCTTCGAAATAATCTGCAAACTAATAAAAAAAATAAATACAAAATAATACTGCCCTAATTAATCTGCAAACGGCCTGGCCGGATCTATGTCACACCTCAATCAGTATTTCAGATTGTTACAATACAGCAATTAATAAAATTTAATTGTTCGCATTTCTCCGAATTTATGTCGGATTTGGATTTTTGAGGAATTAGTGAGTGGTGGTTTGTGTTTTATTGTTGTCAAAAATTAGATTATAATATAGTGTTAAATTTCTAAATTTAGATTACAATATAGTGTTAAATACGTTTCTTCCAAGTTTATTTCATTTAATTCTGCCGTCTATTCACGTCCAGATTCAATTTTGGAATGGACATAGGGTCGATTAAATTAAACTGGTGACTATCTGAGCTACATACAAATCACACCTACGACGATATCGGTCGGAGATTACAATCACCAGAAGCAGCTTGAGGAGCAACGGATTGGCGAAATATAACAGGTTGGCCAACCTAGCTTCAGTAAAACAAAATTATGCTTGATAATTATAATTTTTGAGTGCCTATAGAGGCCTCTATTTTCTATTGATATCTTCAGTAGAAATACTTACATAAATCTCAATAAAAAGAAAGTATTAGTAACCAGCTTTTCCAGAAAATAACCGTACAATTTAAAATACAATCGTGATAAATAATTGTCATACTTACATAGATTTAATTCAACTTGGCCGTAGCAATTTATTTCCAAAACATTATTTTTTTGTAATTTGAACTTAATTGATGAAGAAATTGTTGTTCTACAATTAAACCACTGATTTTCAATTGCACGAGAAAATAAATGTAAATTTAAAAGAGGTTTAAATCTAACTTATTTACTTTACCTAAAGGCCTTAGATTATAAAATAGTGTTAAATACGTTTCTTCCAAGTTTGTCTGCAATTTTATTTCATTTTAATTCTGCCGGTAATTCATAATACTTGCGAAATAATTCGTCTATTCACGTCCAGGTTCAATTTTGGAATAGATGTAGGGTCGATTAAATTAATATTTACTTTCTAATAAATACTGCACACATAAAACACTTAGATAAATGGCTGAACTTACACTGACTATTAAATGAAAGTGGAAGAAGCGAATTTTGTGGGTACAGGTGAAAAAATAAAGAATTCCCATAAACGAAGCACTGAGTAAATAGTATTTATTTATCTATTTTTAGTTCTATTACTGATATGATAATTACTAGTTTCTTAAGTATAGTTTTGTTTCCTTTTACCTTTCAGTTCCCTTTGGAAGAAGAACATCTCTTGTTAAATCAATAATAACGTTCAGGACAATTTACTTTACTTTATTACCTTGTTATTATGGTTTGCATTCCGTTTTCTTTAAAATTAATCTGAAGATTACTTTTTTTTCTTTTTTTTATTTGTTATTTACAATCTGTATAATACATAAGTAAGTATATTGACGAGAAGTCTTGGCGTGATCGTCTTGAGGAGCGAAGCTAGTGGTAACACTTCCGCTGTGATTCAGACTATGTTAATCTGGGCCATCGAAGGCCCAGCCGGCGTCGTGGGTTATTCGGAAAATTAAACAGACGAGACTCTAAACAAAGAGGAAAAGATTCAAAGAACTTTCGATATTTAAATTTTGCAATTCCCGTAATGTGGGCGATGTTGAGAGATCTTTAAATAGAGTAGAGTTCGATACATAAAATTGAACATCTGTTTATCTGACAGAGTATTTTGGAATGAAAAGTGTGGGTTTTCTGTAAATTTGACCTTTTAGTTGAACCCATCAGTTCAAATCCGTAAATCCATTAAGTTTGAGAATTCAGTTGTATATTGGTCGCTTATTTTCTAGTGAGAGTTTCGATCGTCGGCCTATTAGTCGCAATAGTAGTTTGTTCCGTTTAATGAGTTCCAGTCGTTTTAGTCTAGTATGTGGATTCCAAGTTAGTCTCTTGTCAATATACATTCCTAGGTAGCGAACCAAGTCCACAGGAGAAAGTTGTATTGAGTTAAAGCCGACGGGAGGACAAGCGTGGCGCCGTAGAGTAAAGGTGACTTGTTGGCATTTATGTGGGTTAAATCTGATATGCTATTTTTTAGTCCGAGGTCCAAACGTGCTTAAGTGTGTCTGCAGCTGGGTAGAAGCTATTGTAGAGTCAGAGCTGGAAGCAAGAACAGCAATGTCAAAAGTGCAAAGTAGTGTATTTGGATGCATTGGCATATCTGCTGTATATAGTGTAGAGTACTGGGCCGAGCATACTCCCCTGAGGAACCTTGGCACGTGCTAGGGCATAGCTAGAAGTAACTAATCCATATTTTCCTTGGAAAGAGCGGTCAGTGGATACGATTTCAAAATTAAATATTATGTTGATGGAAGAATTCTCTTCAACTTCCACAACAGCTCCAAGTACGAAACTCTGTCAAATACTTGAGCCACATAGCGGAAGCCGCCAGAGCAATATTCTTTTCGTTTGAGGGAGGAGGCAATAGTGTCTACTACTCTATGACATTAATGAATAATCTTGAGGAGCGAAGCTACCTAGTGGTAACACTTCCGCTGTGATTCAGACTATTTAATCTAGCAGGAGGTCGCAGGGCTATGTTGTCGAAAGCCAAATTGATGTAAAGGAATAATGTCTGCAGTTTCCAGACTGAGTCTGATGCGTTTTAACAATAATTTTTCTAATATTTTACCCACTACCGGTAATAAGCTGATTGATCGGTTTGAAGATGGAAGATGAGAAGTTATATTAGGATTTGGTTTCATTTTAATTATTGAAAATGTATTTCTGAGACTGAGTTGTAAATGTACGTGAGGATAGGCTATTTCTTTTTTGTGAAGATGCGAGAATTTCTGATGTAATTAAATCATAACCCGGAGATATCGCAAGTGATATGTCATCACAGCTTCATTTGAACGTTTCATGCAAGATATTTTTTTTTTACTTTGGTGAATCAAATTATTCTTTGATTTCGCATGCTATAAATCACGTAATCCGGAAGCGGAGGTGAAGATCGCTCATATTATTCATTAAAGAATCATTCAATGATATTAACTAATGAAAGGGGTAGATAAAATTCATTTTTATGGAGCTCTGAAGACTGGAATATACAATTTGTTCACAAGGGTCTTGATACCTCATGTTATTTGCTCCAGATGTTTCCGTTCTATAAAGAAAAACAAAATATCAATATATTTCATTAAAGATGAAACTGGTTTCAAATTGTCAGATCATTATTATTATTATCTAGGTAAAAGAGAATATATGAATAATTTAATCTCAACATAGTAAACATTAACTGATGAATGGTTAAAAAAAAAAAATGTTTTAAGTGGTGGTAAAATGGCTGTTATAGATAAAGAGCTTATCAAGTGATTGGGAGTATAATCAACTTGAGCTTCTCTATGGTTCAATATTTCTAGTCAATACTGCACCACACCTAGCCAGCATAATGAATTCTCTTGTTGCTTTGTTTTCCTTCCCAACATTTCTATAAATATTTCTCACACATCTTCTGTTGTTATACTCTAGTCCTCGTGGGGGAAAGAATTGTTCGTATCTTCTTCTTTACTGTTTTATCTTTACAGTTAATTAACTTTTTTTTTATCAGCAAATAGTATTTGGTTGTTTATGATTATTATCATATTGTTGCGAGATTATACTTTACCAAACCTTCTTGAGATTCTGTAACCGAAAAAAATAAGAAAATCTTAAGAGGATATTATCTTTTAAAACGCTGATGTGAAATAATCATGAATTTCATTTATTGCAATTCTCGTTTAGTTCTGATGGAAAAAGGTCATAAAAGTTAGAATTCTAGTTTCTTTATTTTCCAACATATGATGCTTTGTAGTGAAACGTCATAACAGAAAGAAACTTTAAAGGTTCAGCTTCCATGGAACCCTCTAAATAATTTCTGTCAAATAATTTGAATAAAATTATTCAAATAAAAATGATAGGTTTCTTATATGTAATAAATCAATGAAAAATCTTTGAAACCATTTTCAAGAAAATCGCGAAAAACTGAATAATTAAGTACAGTCCTTCGTACTTCCGGTTGAATATCAACTCTAAGCTTCCTGTCTTTTATTTTTACTTTCTCTTACTGCTCTTAAGGGAAGCATTGCCATCGTGCCAGATTTTCGAAATAGAGTTTTCACCGAAAGTACATGTTTTGGGGTCCCCTGAATACGAAAAAAATGTTTTTAGCTAGTGTATATTATATATATATATATATATTTGTGTTTTTTTAATTACGTGTTTATCTCAAAAACGAAAAGTCACAGAAGCATGATATTCCGATTAGGAACACTTACCACCGCATCAGACACAAGGTTTCGGGCAAAACGCCTCAACCATCCGGTACTTTACTGAATATTATTTTAGAAATAAATATTTTGCGAAAATTCCGAGATCCAAGAAAATTAGTGAACCGGATGTCCGTGTCTATTGAACAGTTTTTGCGATTTTCTCCATAAAAACACCGACGAATTTCATTAAATTTAGTATAATGACGACTTTGTAAACTACCATAGGGGAAAGTTGTGTCAGTGTTTCGCACCAGATTTTTTTTTTTTAAGGAGCTACAACTGAATTTTAGCTCCCCAGAACCCCTCTACAATAAATAAAATCTATCTCTAAATTATCTCTACAATAAAATATCTCGATAAAAGTCACAAACAAAAGTGACAGGCTCCTATATTAGTCAGTATTACTAATATGCCAGTTATTGTTTTTAATGGAGAAAATCACTGAACCCCAAAAATTGTTCAGTAAAGTCGCAAGTACAGTCCAACCAATTTTTTTCAGACTCTGAATTTTGGTAATAAATTTAATTCTAATTAGTATGACATAGAAGACAGAATGGTATAATAAACTGAAATGTCCTTTAGACGAAAGTATAACCTCCCCACTCCGCCAATACACCCCCCACTTAAATGAATTTTTCCGGAAATATGTTTCCAAATCAGTCATAAGCCTACACATATGTAATATGTACTTTATAAAAAAAAAAAACTAAACATAATCGTTGAAGTCATTTTCGAGAGAATGGTAAAAACCGAAAAATCTATTGAGTAAAATAGTACTCAATTTAAAGGTTAAAGGAATTTTGGCAGTTAACTTCCTGTCGAACTACTGAAAATTATAGTCTCATAACTTCCATAAAAACTCATTTTCACCTGGTGTATAGTACGCGTAAAAAACTTTCTCATTCTATATTTTACATAATTCTTTTCGACAAATTCCCTTGAAGTTGGTATTTTTAATGAATGTTTAGTATTACCTGGATGAAGAAACTAGCCATTATATTGAAATGGCAGCTTAGCGATAAACTTAGCATCGCTATCCTTCCGGGATTAAAGATCGCAAAAAAAAACTAGGGGAAAAAATCAGTAAATTTGCTTTTGTGCTTGACAGATTCTGATCTACATCTTGTGCTTGATCCCATGGTGATCCTAAACCGATTACCATGTCTGAGCTCTCTGTAATTGTTCGTTTGTGTCTTCGTTAACTCGATTTTGTTTTTTATATGTAATGGAAGTAAGGAAGATTGTGATGAATGGTGAAAGTGAAGAACGCACAACTGACAGTCTTCGGCCAATTTATATTATAACGGTACCGATGGACGTAGAATGGCGTGGGCTGATGTGAATTTGCCAGATCGATGTGATTAGTTCTTAGTTGCTCTGAATCAACCTTTCAAGATTGATCTTGAGACTTGTCAATTCGTCAACACTGATCTGACGATTGTTGTAGTCAATTGTAGTGCCTGAGAAGGACGGCTTTTTTATTCTCATTTCTTCTAGGTATTCGTAGGAGTTGAAGTGTTCTATGAGGCATAATGTTGGCATCTCGAAACGGTTGCTAATGGAACTATTAGGTCTATCTTTTGTGTGTAAATTTGGTGGCTGATTCCAAAGAATGTATCTGCCTTTCACAAAACACACAAACACGAGCCTCAATAAGATTCCTCTTGTTTAGATCAGAAACAGAAAGCAGAAATTGCAAGAGAAATGATAACAAAACTAAACTTTCTATGATAGAAAATTAGAGATAAAGAGCTTTCTCCATGAGTTCGACTCATAGAGAGAAGTCGAACTTTTTCAGGGAACGGCATCCCAGAAGATAGCTCGGCCTAACATTATTTATTTATTATTATTTATTTATTGCTTTTAAATTTTGTACAATTCATAGCAAGAGTTGGTCTCGGTTACAATTTATATAAATATATATATACAATCTTATAATATATTTGCTAATAATTATACACAATTAAATAATTATGAGAGAGAGTAGACAAATAAAAAGAAAGAAAAAGTAAACAAATCTGCGTTTAAAAAAAAAAACAAACAAATAAGAAATATCAACCCACTAGTATAGCTCTTAGCCTTAATGCATGACAAACATAGAAATATATACTTTTTAATTTATTCAAGTTTCAACAAAAAGGAGATCTTCTATTTGGTCTTGAAAATTTACATTCGAGCGCACATAACTTCTTAAATAAGTATCCCTAAATATAGATAATACAGTACACTCTAACAAAAAATGTGCAAATTCGTCTTTAGAACATTTACATAAAGAACAAACATTGTCAGGATTGAAGTTATGAACAGATCCATTTAGATAAATTCTAGGCTTAATTTTGCTCATTAGGCGGATTTGTGACAAAGTCCGAATAAATTTAGGATCACATCTGAAGTAGATGTATGGTTCAGGCAAACCAAGAAGGCTTATGCTTCTGTAATAGTTATTAAAGGAAGCATGAGTCACAGAAAGTACATCCTTACTCAACAAATTATTAAAACTTTCTTCCTTTTTCTTAATTCCTCCGAACTTTGCGCTAGCCACACATCGTCGCCACCTATAGAATATAAGAGTCTTCTAAATTCCATTACCCAGTTATAAGGCAATTGAATAGTATCTGACTGTTCAAACAAACTATTATAGCAGACTCTTGGTAGACTATCATGAGGTAGATTTAAGATTTTTGACCAGAATCCCAACATTCGTTTAAAAATTAAAGCTTTAATATGCAGGCTCGGCCTAACATCACAAAAACACTTAAAGCAGTCCAAGTACTCACACAGAAGGTTTGAATGATGATGATTCCCACAGGAAACTGTTTTCATCAAAACAGTCACTTCCACTCATACAGTATTACGACGACCAGAATATAAACACACGTACACTAGAAAACCTAAATAGATCTTTTAAGCGGCAATGGGTTTGGTATTATAGTTACTCTTTCTACACATATACCTCTACTTAATCGAAAAATAATTGCGCATTAGGCAAAGTTAAAGGGCTCACCTAAAACACATGTTTTGTCCTCAGTGACTAAAAATTAAGCTTTCCAAAAACAGTTCTGCGTAATTTAACTAAATAGTTTATGTTGTTCATGGTCCAAATTTGACATTTAATTTAGTACCCACAGGGAGAGCATAACATAAAAGTCTACTGATCCTGGTGTAACATTAGTTCCAATTTAATGGTTCATTAACAGAGTGTGAGAGAGAAAAGCAAAAAATATTGGTTTGAAGCATAACTTTCTCTTAATTAATTTTTAATTTCTAATTGATAAATTATGTTCAAACTAACACCCTTGGTATATTATAATAAATTGGTATATTACTTCACATAAATATAGACCATTACTCATTTTCGATTTTTAGGACTGTAAGAGTTAGCTGAAGTAATTACACTGCACAACACCAGGGGCTCTTCCACCAAACTCCCAAAACTGGTAACCAAATAATTTTAGAGATAATCCTAACTTCTCAGTTGCTTCAGAAACAAATATAATCAATTTTTTCGAGAAAAAAAATATTACAAATAAACGTGACGTTTATTTAAGTGTAATCAGCAATTCAAAATTTACATAAAATCTTTGGTCCTTTTCGAGGAAATCCCCAAAAATCATTCAATAAATTCGCACTTCCGTTTTTACAGAATGTTCTTCAAACTTGGAATTCTAACAATGCATATAATGGATCTTAGTATTATACAGGAAATGCATGGAAACGACATTTTCAAGGGAAGCTTGTGAAATATGTAAAGATTAAAACAAAATTCACTAGGAAACGTCTTCAAGAAAGTTGCGTAAAGCTGATTGAAAAAATAATATTTCAATAAGTTGCACTTCTAGTTCATAAATTCTGACATGAAACATTGCTTCATGTCGGTTGCAATATTTGTATGTAAACGAAATATCAACTTTGAGCTCACTGCAACTTCTTGTTTTTGAGATCTTTTGTTCATATACCCAAAGCATTTGCTAAAAACATTTTTTTCATACTCAGGTTGGGTCTCAAAGCCATGCATTCCTGGTGAAAATTCAAGTTTCAAAATCTGACATGGTGGCAACATTTCATATTATAATAGTAAAAGATAGTAAAAATGATTTTGAGGATGCTCTATGAAAGCTCTAATAAGGAGCATTTCATGAAAATTCCTTCTGAATAATTAATTACATAAGTTGAGTATCAATTAGAACATTTAGTTGCAAAAAATTACGCTTTGAATAAAATTAACTTTATAATACGAAAAAGAAAGTTGATGAATGTTTTTCACCAGATTCTATTTATTATTATTATTATTATTTAAAATCCAATACTATAATAAATCAACATATTTAAAAAATTATTTTACAATTATTAATCAACACTTTCACTAATCATTTGAAACTGATAACGACATTAATTTCAATTACAAAATAAAGTTCAAAATACTGAAAAATATTCTATGTACGTTTTAATGAAAACATGAGATGCATTAAAAATGAACAGTTTGTTTTTGAAAAACAATATTCCAATCATGCCCCCACCCCCGACTTTTGTACAGATTTCCATGCATGGAAATCAATAATTTAATGTTTTATTAATCATCTTCCTACATGAAGGTCAATGAATATTGTTGTGCTATATTTCTGAAAGGATTTATTTATATATTGCTTAGTTATTTGTAGAAATCAATATAAATTATTTTTTTCTTTTAAATAAAGGATACAAAATTCATTTAATAATCAATGAAATGTAATTTAAGTTTACCATAACAACTTACGTCACAATTATCTGTAAAATTAATTAAACAGCTTTCATTTTTTTCTTTCTGATCATCTTTTCCAAAATCTAGAAATTTCTGAACTGGAAACCAAATCTCCTTTCCTGTTAGTTTACAATGTCAATATTATCAGGGTTTCACGCACCACTTTCATGTTGAGGGCTTTATGCATTATGATAAACAAGGAAAATAATTAACCAAAATATAATTTTATAAATAATAATTATGAAAAAATAATTAATTGTTAACTGGTAAACTAATTTTCTAAACAAACCCTAATATCATTTCAATGCATAACGAAACTAAGTATTTTTTTATTATTATTTAGATTTCCTTGCAAAATAAAACTTTAAAATCTAATCCAAATTCATGTTCTTTAACCTTTTCCCTTGTAGATTTTTCTTTTTCATTTAAATAAATCAGGTTAATGACAGAACAAATCAATAAATTATCGAATTATTATATTCGGTACTCTATTTCCCCTCCCTGAAAATCTTGGGTCACTACTTCTAAATGGACATCGGAGTTTTTCCAATTTTTGAAATATGTAATAAAAAAAACAAAAATGCACCAATTCTGGCTTAAGGTACATAATACATGAATTAAACTAAGTTTAGTTTTGAAAAAATTCTGGTCTTACTTATTAAAAAATAAAATAATAATATAGATATTCAAGGCTCAACTACTCAAAAAATTAACTGAAAACATGCGCAAACTTCTATACATAATGTTGTAAAAAATAATGATAAATTAGAAATTAAATTTTCTAGAATAAAGAAAACATTAATTTCTTAAAATAAGAAACGAATTTAATCACCTGTAAACCGCCAAAATTTCGCTACAGCTCAGTTGTTTTCAATTGAATCGTACCTTGACAACAATAAAGTATAGCGCAGGTTACATTGTTGTTAAAAAAAGTACGTGCACATTAAGAACTCTTAGTTCATAACTTTAAACAATCACTGTAGCACCACACTTGTATGGAAAAATTTCTACCTAATATATCCACTTGAAGAAAAAAAAATCAAATCAAAACAAAACACATTACTTTGTTCGAATAAGTTTTTCTTCTGTTACGCCGTAGACTGGCTCTAAAGTAACCAGTGCACAACTGAGAACATGATGGTTAGCCAGGGACTAGGAAGGATCTAGTATATCCCCTCCTCTTTATCTAGCTCACTCCACGTTGAGAGGAGAGACCTGGGAAAGCCGCTCTGTATAGCTGAGCTCAGGTCAGCCAACTTATTCGGCCACCCCCGACCAAATATCCCCGGCCACCAAGCCACCCTATTTTCTGGTTATCCATTCACCCTTACCTCCACCGCGCTCGCCGGTTCTCCTCACCCAGCAACGGGCCCCATACTTGCAAACATTCGTGTGCGCATCTGGTCCACCATCCCTTCACCTTAACCCGCATCGTTTACACATAATAACGCAAGAATTAACAGCTTTGTTACCCGTGACCATCTTCATATAAAACTTAACATGGGTATTATTTTTTTAAAAATTTCGAAAAAAAGTAACATATTAAAAATTATAATTACTGATTTATTTCGTTTTTGTCATATAAAAATTGTACATTGTATCCTGTATAAAAAATAAGTCAACTTATTGCCAATTTGAACAAATTCGATCATTATTTTGTATTATTGCTCTGGCATTCCATAATGGTTCTTAAAATAAATTTATCACAAATTATGGAATTATATGTTTACCATTAATAAATAACAATAAAAACACTATGAAATAAATAATCTTACAGGTAAATAAATAACGTTTCATTATAAATTCAACAGTCCTTTTTTTTTAATTCATTTAATCAAGAAAATCTATAAAAAGAGATGAAACACTATAATAAATGTGCCTTTCATAAATAAACTAATTATTTGCTAGTTGGGGGTAGAATCTAATGAGTATAAAAAGAATTTTCTATTAAAACAGGTTGCAGACTTGTTGCAACATGGAACAACTTTGTCAACAATGTAAAACTTTTTGTTTGGACGGGAAAGATGAAAGTTATTATACGATAATAATTTTTACTAATTCCTTTAGGATTCTTTTAACTTTTTTCAAATAATGATACTTGATTTCTGCTTACTGATGTATAAATACTTTTAAATTACTTTTTGAATTTTATATTGTAAGGCGATGTTCTTAATTGATTTTTAATATTGTGCATTTAAATGGCAAAGGAATTATTAACCTATTCTTTTCCTAATCTGGTGGTTATCGTTACTCTAGCTGCAACAAATTATGACTTAATATCTTCAATATTACGAAAATGAAATTTTACGGTTTGTACATTGTATCAATTTCTCCAGATAATTGAAATTTTTAATTAGAAAAAGAAATACATGTTTCAACAACTTAATTACTGCAAAGCTGGTGGGAGAATTCTCAAAAATATTCAAGGCCGTTTGTTAAAAGCTAGCTCTACAAATAAATTGGATGAAATGACCAAGGGGGTTGCTGTTTGCAGGGAAATTTTTTGGAAGGGAAGTTTCCCTGTCAGATAGTAGCCCGCGCTGCGCCTTGTCCTAGGCCATGGTGTGACTCGGGCCAGCGCGGGGTCAGGGTGTTCTGTTCAATACCGCCCCACCATAACACCACCGAATACACAGTTTACCCCTCCTTGTAAAACGACGCTAGCGTCGTTCAATTTCAATCTTTCTCTTACTTTCCTATTCCGTTGTCCTGTATTGAAGTTGTAACGCTTCAGAGTATATGTATTTGACTTCCTAAGGGATTTCTGAGTTTTAAGTACCTATGTTACTCAAGTTTTTAATATTCCATAAAAAAAATTGTTTCTATGTGCTCTGCTCTTAAGTATATCTTAGTAATATAATAAAATATTTAGACTTTTTTAAACCTATCCTACGACACAATTCAAGCCATTCAAAAGATCTACGAAAAGCAAATTTTTCATGAATGAAGATCCAAAAGTAAGAAAATTCGTCAATGCTTAAAAAAAAAAAAATTGCAGCGAAATTGAAACCACTAATCCGAATTAATACCCTTACTTTAGTAGTTCTACAATAATGCTTAAAGAAAATGATGAGAGACGGTTAAGACAATAAAGAATTTTTTTTTGTAATTTCTTCTCTATCTCGGGAAAAAATGGACTAACCACATTTTTTGGGATCTTCTTGCCCCTATGAGAATCCCAGTTTAACCTGAACATTTACACTATCAACTCCAACAATCACGCAATACACTTAAGCATAGCTGATGCATGCAACTACTTGGATTTAGGCATGCTACAGTCAAACTATAGTTCACCATCTCACTCATTCACGCACTAATTCACACTTTCACATGTATATATTACAGACTACATTCTATGTACAAACACTGATCCCGCGGAGCCACAATAGATATTTTTTAGGACGCAGGAAATTTGGCTATTTAGACTCCCTCTACAAACATCCCCAACTTATATATGCATGTAGAATTACTGCAATTCGAATATATGTCTAGGATCCATCTGGAAAGGAATTATAACATTACAGTGGTTTGTGATGTTATCCAGTTACTAGATCATTATTCCATACTGAGCTGATGGATACCAGGACGAATGCGGTTTGGAAATATCTCGGTAATTCAATGATCGGGGAGATCTATAAATTGTCCACTTTTGATGCCAAGTTATGCTGGCTTATAAGTTAATGGAAATAGGGGTTATCTCTCCTAGAACAACTCAGCAATGAGAAGGAGACCAAAAGAGGCTTAGGAGAACCCTTCCCGAACTAATGGAGGCAAAACTTGTCAAAAAGTAATGGATAGTTACTTTTCATAAGAGGTCTGAGATATGTGTTAATCTGAAAAAAAGTAGGCTGCTGACAGATTTCCTCAAAAGGGATGGTGGATTTATAGAGCAGTTGAAGAAGATAAGCGTAGAAAGCGATATAATTAAAGGGCAGATGGCAGAGACTTGATGAACTGCAGACAGAAGATGGTTCAGACTATAAGCTTTATGTGGATTAGAGGGCACTCTGGCAAGGACACTCTGACCACGCGAAATCGTAGCGGCTTGGCTAAAAAAGCTGCCAATTCAGGGGAAATGATCTACATAAAACTTCCTTTAACGGACGTTAAACAACTCATAAAGCTTTACATCCTAAATATGTGGCAACTAGAACAGTAGTTCAGATAAAGGAGCCGTCTACTGGGGTAGGTACGTGCCTACTGTCGGAAAATCTCCATGGTTTAAGGGGCTAGCCGTAAACAAGTATCGTAAACCGTAATGTATCGGCAACACTAATTACTAGACTGAAATCCAACCATGCAATTCGCGGTGCCAATCTATTCAAAATTAAGCAGAGAACCCCTCAGTTATGCGAAAGATGCCACGAGCGAGAATCTCAAACATACAGAAATGGAGTGCTCACCTATGATTGTTGCACAGAAGAGATAGATTATTTAAAGAGCTTCACAAATACTTGTAAGCTCTTTTTCAATATGAGGAAATTATATTCTTTAACAATATAGAATACGCGTTCCACGTAATGCTTCCCGGAAACGCAGTAGATGCAGCTAAACGGTCTGCAACCTACGTTGACGGCTGCAGGTCACGTAGTATGGATGATGGCGAAAGAACTCTCTTGTTTGGGTCGACGGCAGCGTCCGAAGGTCGAGTTAGAAAACCTACTGCAAATGGGTGGAAGAGACTCATCAGCCATGGTGACGGCAACTCTTCTAGAAGTAGAGCACTCCGAATTCAAGGCTTCTGGTCCTCCAGATTGGGGGTTGGGCGCAGGGCTAACGACCCTGTCCCAGAAAAAGAAACTTGTTACAAATCCTCAAGAAGAAGAAAACCGGACGGATTTAAGGTCACGACCAAGGCGAGGAAAAGGACTTAACTTATGTTTAGCAACATGGAATGTTCGTAGCCTCTTTCAGGCGGGAGCAAGCAGAGCGTTAGAACGAGAATTGATGAACTATATGGTCGATATTGCAGCTCTACAGGAGATCCGAGAGAGACGTTGACATAGTAGCCTGAACAGTGGTAGCGCCAACAACTATCTCGGAACAGGATTCGTGGTCAAGAATTCTAAAAAGCCATCAGTTTTAGATGATTAAGCGGTTAATGAAAGAATATGCATGATACGGCTTAAAGGTAAATTTTTTATTCATGCGCCAACAGAAGATAAGTCAGAGGAAGAAAAAGATGATTTCTATGGAGCGTTGGAATGGAGTTACGATCCCTGCTATCGTAAAGATAGTTCTTTACTATTGGAATGCCAAAATTGGAAAAGAAGAAGCTTTCTGCCAACGATAGGTAAACATAGTAAGCATAATGTAGACTGAAGATGGATGAAGTTAAGGAATGATTTAAGAGAGAGGTGGAAGACAAGAGACTTGCATCAAATGAGGCTATGGAAATCGAGGAGAGATGGAGTAGACTTAAGAATATCATTAATGCATCAGCTGAGGAAGTTGTAGGAGAATGAAAAGAGTGGAAAGAAATGATTGGCACGACCAAGAGTGTATAACCGGTTAAAGAAAACTAGAAAGTTTTACAAGGGTATGAAAGAAATTAGAGCGGGTTATAAGCCGAGGGAGGATTACTGCCGAGATGAGCAGGGAAACTTGGTGGGTAATCGAGAAAAAATTTTAAAGGTATGGGTGCGGTATTTCCGGCGTCTGCTCAACTCCTCAGGAGAATCAGCCATGGGAACGGAAACGGGAATAGCTAACAGGAGTTGATGACGAAGAAATACCCCCAGAAAAAGAAGACATTGAAGAAATAATAATGTCACTAAAAGATTATAAGGCACCAGGCATAGACGGGATACATGCTGAATTCCTTATAAATGGAGGAGATGCCACAGTTGAGTTAATTCATTCGCTCATTTGCGAATATGGATCAATGAAAAGTTGCCAAGCGATTGGAGTAAGGCAATCTTGTGTCCGATCTATAAAAAAGGGGGCAGGTTGGATTGCAAGAATTACAGAGGTATAGCGCTACTCCCAGTAATGTATAGGGTATTATCAATTGCCATCAACAAACGCTTGGTAAATTGGGCTGAGAACTTCCTTGGCGAATATCAGTGCGGTTTCAGACCAGGAAGATCAACCGTCGACCATACATTCTCTTATAGGCAAATCTTAGAGAAGGCCTACGAATTTAACATAGATCTACATCACTTATTTGTAGACTATAAACAGGCATACGGCTGTGTAAATAGAAAAGAAGCTTTAGCCGATCTAAGGGCGCTTGATGTATCAGGTAAGTTAGTTAGGCTAATAGGTATGACGTGGCAAAACATTAGATATCAGGTTAAAATACAAAATACATTGTCTGAGGACTTCATAGTAGATGTAGGCCTAAGGTAAGGGGATCCTCTATCCTGTGTAATCTTCAATCTCTGTTTAGAACGAGCGGTGCGGTCCATCAGAACGAACCCCGGCGGCGCCATTAACACACCACTTGGCCTATGTAGACGATGTGTTGATTATAGCGCGGACTAAAGCGGCTCTGGAGGGATCTTTTCAGCAACTGGAAGAGGCTTGTAAGAAACGTGGTCTGGAAATCAACGAAGTAAAGACCAAATATATGCAAACTTCGAAAGCCCAGTCGCGTGAGGAAGGACAAATCCAGTTGAGAGGTCACAGCTTCCCAATGTGCAGCGCTTTTAAATATCTAGGGTCGCTCATAACTAACAATAACGATATTACCGCAGAAATCAAGGCGAGAGTATCGGCAGGAAATAGTTGTCTGTTCACGGTTCAGAAGGTTCTGCGGTTCAAGGATTTATCCCGCAAGGCTAAAATAATTGCCTATAAAACTATTACCAGACTCAACGCCACTTATGCCAGCGAAACTTGGGTGCTCAGTAAAAGGAACATAAGGATCCTCGGTGTCTGGGAGAGAAAAATATTTAGAAGGATATTTGGCCCGAAGTGCGTCAATGGCGATTGGAAAATAAGAATAAATAAAGAACTGAGGGACTTGTTTGGAGAGCCGGATATAGTCGCCCAAATAAAGAAAGGGAGGTTGTGATGGTTGGGGCATGTGGAAAGGATGCCTGAGGGGCGATTACCTCGAAAATTATTTATTGGGAAACCAGAAGGCACAAGAAATCGAGGGCGCCCTTGACTTAGATGGTTGGATGACGTGGCGGAAGACCTCCGTCGGGTTGGAGTGAGAGGATGGCGCCACAAGGCCGCAGACCGAAACGAATGGGGAAACCTTATTGAGGAGGTCCAGGTCCTACTTTAAGGACTGTTGCACCGTATAGTAAGTAAGTAACAATATGATATCATGGAACTCAGATATGAATTATTGATCTAGAGTAAACGATATATGGAATTACAGAGATTGTAAATGTGAACCTTAAGATTAAACTGAAATTATCATGAGCAGACTTCCTGCACCTCCAGTGCTGGATGGTGAAAACTTGTGCAAAAAAATAACTCAATAAAGCAGCACTATGCTCGAATCTTAGTTGCAGATCTCTTAAAGATATTCATCACAGGGTCGGATTTACTTATAATAATCTGCCGTCTGTGGAAGACTATCATAAATTTGGTTCATATTAAATTATGCAAATTTATATTAAAAAAATCTGGTGTGAAACACTCGCACAACTTTCTCTTACTCCAGTTCTCAAAATTATAATTGACAAATGTTATAGTTAGTGTTATAGTACCAAATTTAATGTTTCGTCGAAAACTGAAAAAACTGTTCAGTAAAAGCACACTTTCGGTTTACTAATTTTCTTG
Organism: Triatoma infestans; assembly: GCA_011037195.1. Lineage (NCBI taxonomy): Eukaryota > Metazoa > Arthropoda > Insecta > Hemiptera > Reduviidae > Triatoma > Triatoma infestans. Next base: position 233,430 of record JAAEAF010014351.1, read on the forward strand.
AAACTTGGAATTTTGGCCATCTATTTATTTCCAATTAATTTTGTTTGGATGATAGAATTGTATAGTCAACTATGACAGCATTTTAAAGAACAACATAACTCCACCCCTCGCCCAAAAGTGCCCTTAAATAAATTTTCCCAGAGAAATGTTTCAAATAAAAGTTGTAGTTCTTTGTATGTGTAGTTGATGCACCAAGTTTGAAGAAAATCGTAGTAGCCATTTTTGAGAAAATTGCAAAAAAGTAAAAAAACCAACTGGTAAAGTAGTACTTCCGGTGGTGGAATTTTGACAGATAACGTACTGTCAGATCCCATGGTGATACCTAAACGGAATACTGTTTGAACTTTCTACGATTTTTCGTTTTTGAGCTATGCTGTTCACATACACACACACACACACACACACACACACACACAAGAGAGAGAGAGAGAGAGAAAGACACACACACACACACACACACACACACACACACACACACACACAGACCATTTGCTAAAAACCACTTTTTTGGACTCAGGGGACCTCAAAACGGATATTTCCGGCGAAAATTCGATATCGAAAATTTGACGCGATTACAATACTTCCTCTTACTAGGAGTGAGAGAAAGTAAAAATATTAATGAACCTTTGTCTCTGCTATTCAAATTTAAATTGTTTAATGTATACAACTTTCCAGAATTTTTTCAAAAAATTAAAAAGTATATTGTTCGTACTTTTTTTATATTTTAATATTCACATTTAGTTTAGTTTTTTCAGTACTCAATGAAACTATGAACTTTATGAACTTGAATAAAACTTTACTCCAAAAAATTGTTGACCTAACTCATCCTAAATCCGGCCCTGTTCAAACAGAATATTAATTTGAACTTTCAGAGATTTTTTGATCGGATATTTTCATATTCAGATCATTTTATTTTTGTTTTTGTTCCTGGGCAAAAGAAAGGATATATTTCCCATGAATACTCGAAAAATTCGAAGATAAGATCTGGCATAACCGTATAATTTGTTTCTCTTATAGCCATCAGAAAAAGTAAAGTTTATTCAATATTATTAGTCAAGCTATATCGTACCTATCCACAAAGATGGTGAAAGATCCAATGTTAAAAATTATAGACCTATATGCATACAGTCATCCTTAGCCAAAGTATTCGAATCTCTAGTCATAGACGAAATAATTTCTGACATTAACAGCATAATTATTCCGGAACAACATGGTTTCCCCTCCGGCCGGTCAACTCTCACGAATCTATTGCTATTCCAGGACTACACTTTGAAATCCTTCTCTACATCGAATCAAGTAGACGTGATATTTACTGATTTTTCGAAAGCATTCGATACAGTTGATCACCACATTCTTCTTGGTAAACTCCAAACCTACGGTATCCATGGAACTCTTCTCGAGTGGCTAAAAACATATTTATCCGGAAGAATGCAAATGGTAAAAATGAAATCACACATTTCAACAAAGTTCTTGGCATCTTCAGGTGTACCACAAGATTCTCATCTTGGTCCTATACGCTTCAAAATTTTTATAAACGATATTGCCGCAATCACCAATAATAGTAGAGTTCAGTTGGCTCTTTTTGCGGATGATCTAAAACTTTACTCCAAGATTGCTTCTATAGAGGATTCCTTGCAATTGCAGAGCTGTTTAGATAAGCTTCAAGAATGGTGCATCAATAATAATATGAAACTTAATATTAACAAATGCAGAGTTATGACTTTCCATAGAATAAAGCAACCATTCATGTATAAATACAATATTTCTAGTGTTCAGTTGGAACAGGTGAGTCAATACAAGGATCTCGGAGTTCTTATGGAATCTGATCTCAGATTTGTGGCGTGTATCAATTCTATCATATTCAAGGCGAACAAGAGTCTTGGATTTATATTAAGATCTTGCAAAAGTTTCAACAACGTAATGACTCTCAGATCGTTGTATCTGTCCCTTGTTCGACCAATTCTTGAGTACTGCTGTGTGTTCTGGTCTCCTCACATCACAACAGCCACGTAAAAAGACTTGAAGCGGTGCAGAATCGTTTCCTCCGTATTGTTTACCATAGATACTTCCCAGGCGACACCATCAACTATGAAGATCTTAGGTTGTACCTTAAAATTCAAAATTTAGATTTGCGTAGACGACTTGCTGATTGTATTTTTATTTTCAAAATTATTCACCATTCTATTGATTGCAATAACTTATTATAGCTCTTAAATTTTAATATTCCTAGATGTTCCACTAGTCATAAAATAACTTTTAATATTTCCTATTATGACTGTGATTACGTTAATTGGAGTCCTCTTCCTAGAATGATACGCCTATTAAATAACTTCTCTATTGATATTTTTAGTACGAACTTGACAAAATTTCAAAAATTATTAGTTAATAAAGGTGCTTTTATTAAATTTTAGTTATATATAGTTTTATGTTACTGAATCTTACTTGCTATCATAAATTCTTTAAATTTTATGTTATCTATTTTTATATTTTATATTGTATATTGTATTTTTGTATAGTGTATTATTTGTGTTTAATGTTCTCTTCTTACATATTTTAATATTTTATTGACATTTGTTTATTATGAATATGTATTTTCATTTGTATGTTTAAATATGTAATTGGGTTTTACACATTTAATAAATAAATATTTGTTTTTCTCATAATATTCATAAATCACAAGGATAATTTAAATAATTTATAAAAACTGGAATGAAAACAAAAATACAAATTTAGATTATCGATTTGGAGATAAATAAAGGTCCATACTTACAAACTTTTGATTTTTTTTTTTTATAGTACATATTTAATCCGTTGGATGTAATATCCGGAGCTGTCACTCATTACCCCTAGCAGTCCCATTTCCATTAGCATTATCCGAATCGAACATGGCAAAATAAATTATGGACAGATCGTCTATTCAGGACGTACAAGAGCAAAACTGCTCCATTTGCTGCTAATACTTCGTACTCCATCTTGTTTATTTAACATGAAAACCAGATTTCTGGTCCCATTAGTTTCTTTATCAGAAATAACTACTTAAAATAGAAGTACATCACGAATAATTTCCAGCATCCAAATAAATCTCATAAAGTAAACACATAAGGTCAGTCTGATTGTTTTTTTTTTGGGCCAACTTGCATTTTTATTTTTTCTTACCACAAATTTCTTTTTTACTTTCTCTTTGCTGCTCTTGCCAGATTTTGGAAACTCATCTTTCCCGGGAAATGATGTTTTGAAGTAGGGATAAAATGTTCTTAGCAAATATTTTGTATGTCGTATATTGAAATTAGCTTTTTGATACTCAAAAGACTTCAAAACATGTATTCTTCTGGAAACTCAATTTAACAAATTTGTCACGATCATAAAATTACCTCTTACAGTAATAAGAGAAACGAATTAGAATAATTGTTAGGTACCCTTAAAATTGATGGAGTGATATTTTAATTATTAGCATTATTATTTGAAAACTTCTTCACCAGATTTTATCGCTGTAATAAGTTACATAAAATACAGAAATAGAAAAGCATAGATCAAAATGTTATTAACGGAGGGGTCTGGAAAAGAGTTTTAAAAATACTGCAGATCTTACCTAGATAGCAGCACTACTGAGTACAGTTCATAAGCTCTTGTTTCAAGGTCAGATTTACCGTTTTTCCCGTAATATTATATTTATTAGTCACTGCGAAAGTAATCATTTGAAAATTCTTAATCCATCTAATTAGGATTATTTACGATCGTCTAGAACCAAAATTTGACAAGGTAAAACTTGTATTCTATATAGATATTTGGGGACAGTTATTATACAAAGAAAGATTTTTCAGCAAGTTTCTCTTGATTATGGTGGCATACCACTATTTTGGCTGAATTTCACAATGAAAAAGCCTCTTTTAGAGCCACCAACCAGTGTTTTCTAGTGGAAACAAAGCCCCATTTTGGTTTAATAAACCCAAACATGAAGTTTAGCTCTCCAACTTAAATATTCACTTCCGCATATATTTCTGTTATGCTGTAAGAAAATAGGCAAGATTACAGATACGGTTTTTGCCGCAGTTACTAGGAGCGCGTGCCGGCTAGCATTTACACAAACACGTCGAGATTACAGCGTTGCGGAAGTATTTTTATATTTAATTTAAATTTATAAAATTCGTGGACAAAGGAAAACCTAGAAAAATTTATTGAAATGTACCGGAATTACCCTTGCTTGGGGAAAGTTCAATATAAAAATAAAAATTTTTAAAATGCAGCCTACCAAGCTCTAGTAAATTTTTATAAAGAGAGTGTTTACCGCGACGCAAACAAAGACTTCGTAATAAAAGAAATTCAAGTTATACAAGAAGCATTTAGAAAAGAAATCAAAAAAATAAAAGAATCAAAAAGAAGTGGAAGCTCTGAAGACGATATGCATAAACCGAATTTATGGTATTTTGATTTACTTTTGTTCACCTTAAATCAGAAAGAACCAACAAAAAAGTAATATTAACGGAGAAAATAGTCAGGATTTAGAAGTTGACAATGGCGAGAACAGAATAGATATTGAAGTCGACAATGGACCGAAGGAAGCAGAAATAGAAAAAGAAACAGTAAGCATTTTTATTTTTTTTTTTTATTATGTTACACCTTTTGTTACCATGTGATCTTGCCATGGCACTTTACCATCAGTATTAAAATACCTCATATAATTATTTCGGTTTCTACAACTTCAATTTCTACGTTTCTCTTACTGTGGACCTACAACTTTTCTAGTTCAGTTCCTTCTTTTCGCCAGTCTCCTGGAGTTACATCTGGCATGCTACTGTTATCTTTGTCATCTGTTGTTGCAGTTACATACGCGGAAGATCTTTTTATCAGGCAGTTATGCAAAGTACATATTGCTAATACAACATAACATACTTTAACTGGCGTCATGTTTATATATGTGTGTAAAATTCTATATCTATTACTTATCAATCCAAAAGCATTTTCAAATACATTTCTATCTCTAGCTAACCTATAATTGAAAATTCGTTTCTCATATGTTAAATCCTTTTGAGGGTAAGGTCTCAAAAAGTTTGTACCCAAGGCGAATGCTTTCGTTAACTGTAGGCCATTTCAGAAGTTTGGTTTTTAAAATTCTGATGGTATACTCAATTACGCTGCCATCAGACAGTCTTCCGTTTTTACCGATATCTTCAAATATGAATTCATATCGCGTATTTCTACGCGAATTGTTAATAGAGGGGACAATTAGTTGTGGGAGCCCCCCCTTACTGTGTTTGAAATTTGACTGGTCACACGCTTGATCCAGTCGTATTTCTTAATATTCTATTTATATGAGAATTAATGTTATTTTTTATTCGTTTTATACTACACTATAATTAGTGCCTTGCACAATAGTGCATTCATTAAAAGGTCATGATGTTTAACATGTCTGATTTGGGAAGCAGCGCTGCCTCTCGACACTATCTCTTTGGGTCCAGTTCAATGAGTCAGTCAAGCCTTTTTCCAAGTGCAAGCCACATGTACAAGTTGTTTTCTGCTTCCTGACAACTGACGCCATTTTGAACAATCAGCACATGCTTTCTCGACCAGAAACCAACTCTGTTGCAGCTCCAAGCAGCTAATTCTTACAACTGAATCTAATTTTATTGAGGACATCTCATCACAAATACCTTCAAGAGGAGTAATTGCAACTTCACAATTAATTATTCATCAGGTTGGGACGCCAAGGCTGGGGTATGTGAGCACAGTTATTTGGTCCATTCCCATCCCAATTTCCTCTAATTATTATTGCCAACATTTACCTTAATGCTCTTGCGTCAGTAGCTGAGGACGTGGCAACCTTAAAGAAGCATCTTACAAGATTACATACCTTACTGTAATAATCAACTCAATTGGGCGATCCAGCTGTATTTAACCATTCTTCTTTATTTCCAGAAAACTGAAAAACATAAAAATGTTGTTAGTACACCCCCGATTACACCAAAAGTTTCATCTTCTTTGACTCATACCACAGCTGCAAATCGTTCAAAGAGAACTTCAATAATGACCACGAACTTACAGTTTATGCAAGAATGACGCATTAAAAAGTAGTACAGCTGAAACTACTGAATATGAAGCTGTTGGGATAAACGTCACCAGAAAGTTGGAAAAGATGGATTACACCCAAGCTATATATGCAGAAATATTAATTAACCTAGTTTGACGAAAAGGTTTATTAAATCAACCTACTGCAAATATGGATGTTTGTGATAGTGAAAAAGTAAATGCTGCTTCCAACACCAATTCATGATACTCTAGTAAATTTACCCCATCAAATGCTGAAGGAAGTGTGGATGAGAATTAGAATAAGAAACATCTCAGGGTACAAATATTGTCCAGTATTATGAAGAGAGTGCTTCACTTTTTCAATTATAAACTTGTTTTATTCTAATAGAAATAAAATGTTTACTTAGGGAATTTAAAGAGTAAATTTTTATGTTTCAGTACCAAAAAATACAACAAAATGTTAATGTTTTTTTTTACTTAAGCTTTATGAGGTAAATGGTAGTATTAACGTTTTCATGAAACTATATTTGAGGCTATTTTTTTGTTGATTACATTTAAGATAATTTTGATATGAATAAACTATTATTAAAATGAAAATGAATATATCATTGTAATTTATTAAAAATATTTTTAAAATATTCACCTTTAAATATTCATCCTTAAGGGCAGTGTAAATAGCCACAAATGTCTCTGGTATAATATTGCATAAAGAGGGTGCCGAAATACAAGCAGAAACTTTTAAATTTAGATATGACCGCCCAGTTGCTAAAAATCGTAAAGTGCCACTAGACGTTCTTCGGCAGATATATACCTTCTCATTACTGTACCTTGCTTTGGTATAAAAGGCCGAACTAGACTTAAAACATATTTAAAGGTTCACTTATCCATACATAAATAGTTTTTAAAGTCGCCTGGGACATTCTCCTAAAGGTCTTTCAAAAGTGACATATGCCCATAACGGGTTCTATCTTGACGCCATTTTTTAACCTAAACCTTCTTTCACGTTTTTTATTTTCTGTATTGTACGAAAACGTATAATTACTCGTAGTAAACATACAGCACAGGCGATTGCCTGGGTTCTTATTTTCTTCTTAAACATCGCAAGAAACGTGGCGCATCATACTGAACTTTTCAACCTGACAAAAATCCAACGCGCCACTCCAAAACTGTACATTTTTGCGTTTAGACGTACGGTTTTGGCCTATACGCTCAAAATGCGCAGATTGGAACGCGTTCCTGTACCGTTTTTACACTTTTCGTACACCGTGCCAGATGCGTACCCTCCAAATCTGCAAGCCACTCCGACAAACGACACTCCAAAACCATCAGAATGGAACGTACATGTAAACGGGGCTATTGTATGCATCGTCAATTTTTAAAAAAATAAATTTTTGCCAGAAATGTTTTGAGGCACCTCACTTATACGAAGCCGCTGCTTCAGGGATCTTGTCACTTTTGCGGATATGCCAGTTTAATGAATTAAAACAGTTCTGCTGATATCTTAGTACTAGGGTTGCCAGATGAAAAATGTAAATTTATATGATTAAGATTTCAAAAATATTTCATTTAGGAAAGAAATATACCAAATTTTTTTGAAAACTTTATTAAATAAAAGCCAACTTAAATCTTTCAAAATTTGTTAATTTATAACAAAAATAAATGCACATACAGCTGCGGCCATAAAATGTTAAACGTCACTGTTATCTGATTGTCAATTGATGTATATCACTCTTTAAGTATTTGTAACCTAAATTTTTAGTTTTGTCATTTTTGATACTTGGCGAGAGCGCAACCGGCGGAATGCGTTGGCGCAAGCTATGCGAGACTCTTATCAACCAATCAGCATTCACTACTTGTTCACTGATGATTGTGTGGCGCTTAGTACTCACACTATCTTTAAGACTTTCAAAAGTTGTGATATGTACAGGTACGTGTATCCAGAATCGGCTAACTTTAGCTCACCACCGCAAATATATACAATGAACAAACCAACAATAGTGAGGGTAACAGAAACATTGCATAGAAGTGAATTCTCTACACGAATTTTCTCTGATGATGAATGAAAATCCGAAACCCGTCTGGAACAAAAGGAATATGAATGCTAGGACGGATAAAATACAAAATTTTCTTTACACTTGACATACTAACTGTATAGGTTATATATCTCTCTTTTACTTGAAACTTTCCTCAGGAGGTTTGATTTTAAATTGTTCTAGAGGAACTTTTAGATTTTTCTCTAAATGTATTGTAGCGCTTGATAAAAGCATAATCTGGTGGTCTTTAGAGTAGTCAAAATTTACTTAGTTCCTATTGGTAATAAACAAGAACTAGATCAAGGTTCCCCACCATCCATTTGTATCCTTTTCTCTATTGTGTGCTTGTTCTTCCATTTACAACTATCCATTCTAGAACCAAATTGGACTACTTCCTTTCTCATACTCTTTTAACAAGAACATACCTTTTCTCATTTTTCTTTTTAACTTTGGCTGATCTTCTCCAAAAAAAAAAAAACTAGTTTATTGGAGAGAAATTGCTTTCCAATGCTTCTAGTAACTTAAATCTCTGCCACATATTAGCAAAGGTTTTAATTTTTTTTGTGTTGTATTGTTTTCAATAGCAGGAGGGACTGGACTGTTAGTGTTTTGTTTAACTGGTTTGGAATATCCATTCATCAACAGAGATTGGTTTAGCCAAACTATATATTAGATGTGTAGAGTTTTACCGTTTGAAGGCTCTCTCAAGAACCTCTTTCATAAGTCAGTGAATTAATGACGGAACCTCTAAACAGTGGAAAAAACAACTTTTCTTCCTAGTCTCTGGCTAAATCAAATTCTGATGATAGTTAGTGAAATTGGTCAAGAGACAAAGAAACAGGACTATTTTGAACACAGTTCCAGATAGGTACTCCAGAAGAGCCTGGTTCTCAATATTCCTAACACACCCTCTTAGCACTATATGTATACAGCCACTATATATATATACTCTTTCCTAGAAAGAAATGAATTTGATACTCTCAATACCCATGCACAATACGCTGTTGTAGAGATAGTTCAACTCTAATACTTCGGTTTAACATACCTCACAGGCAAACCTACATTACCACCACCCCATACATACAAATATACATTGTACACTTTGCAGACGAATACATTCTATATATCCAAACTTTAACAGGGAAGGCATAATAGATTTAAGTTGCAGTAGATTTCGCTTTAGGGACCACTCACTATCTAACTTCACTCTAGCAGGAACTACACTAGCCACAAAGTTCAAAGATCATGGCATCATTCCTAAAGATACGAGTGAATTACACAGTTTCTCTGACATAGACAATATTACGCTAACGGAGAGCCACTAAGATATATCTCACATTTATTTCCGCCTATTTATTGCCACAGACTATAACAGATGACTAAATTCTATATGGAAAAACACACTGATATCCACAGCAACCTCCTACTCATATCTTGTATCTTACCACTGATCATCATACCATGTTTGGTAAACACGCTCAGCCAATCATCCACATTTCTCTATTAAAAACAATTCAATTAAAAGAAAATAGAAAAATATCAAAACAATTTAAAAATAAGAGAAAGTAAAAATTGTTAGTTTTTGAATAAATTTTTATTTTCAAATATTTATTTACAACTGCCCATTATAAATTTCCATTAATTGCTGACAAAAACAAATCAAATATAATTTGATAATAGTGAATTTTGGTTGGCACAGTGGAATAGGAATGTTGAGAGTTGGGAGAACAAAGCTCTCAAATTAATAAAAAATAATATAAAAACAAAAAAATAAGAAAAACAATAAATATTTAGACTTGTTCCCCATTATAATTTCTTTTTTGTTTTAAATAGAAGATTACCCATAATCAGAGCAATAATCTTGCGATAATGAAAATGGTTATTGCTTATTGCCAATTGATAAAAATTTTTTTATAAAAAATAATTTTGACTTATACTTTTATAAATATAATTAAAAAAATAATTTGATTTTTAGCTTAATATTTTGCTCCTATTTTATAAAAATGATTTTTAAACTATTAATTCATAAGGTTATCCAGACTCAAAAATTTGGGCTCACAAATTTAACAAAATTTAAATATAGAAAACCAAGTTTTTCTCTCTCTACTGGAAAATTGCTCCAAGTTTTTTAAAGAATTAAAAGTAATTTTTTTAATTCCTTCATTGATTACTGCTGAGTAATAATAATACATTACAATATGACTTATAAAGACAATCATTGTTAAATAAAAAGCATTTTAAATATTTCTTCTCAAATTTAAAGAAATAAAGTAATGGATAACATTTGCAATACAAAAATCTTCATTCAAGTTTTTTGCTCTTTCTTCACATAAATTTTCTATTATTATTATTTTTTTTTTTTAATTAAAAGACAATAATCCAGCCATATATTTTTTTTCTTTATCCTCATATTATTATTATTATTATTTTTAATATAATATTATACAAGACAACATAGTGCTTATTTACTGAAGCATTTAAATTACATCTTTTTCAATAACGCATGGCAATTCAATTGTTCGAATTTGTACACTATTATTGTTATTTTAAACATATCTGACCACCACTTAGTTAATATAAAAAAAATGGAGGAAAATACTCCATTTATACGAACTGTACCAAATTATATTTATTTCTTGGACTTTAAACAATTGGTCAAAACTTCTCATGTCCATAATAAGGTGACTGGATTCAGTTAAAAGAAGTTTTCAAAAATAATACAAGGCCAATATCAACATTAACATTCTATATACATCATTACTCTTTTTATTATAATAATTATTATTATATAATACGAATAATAAACAAAATTTACAAAGGTGCCATATAAAAAAAATTATTTTCTATTGAGCCGTGCGCACGCTGGTTAATTGGTGAGCCTTTTCTTTTTTAAATTTTCTTAGTGTACGTTCTTAGTGAATGTCATGCGTTTAATTTTAATTTTAATTATTGTCTTTTTTAAACTCATTCATTGAAAAATAATTAAAACTTATATACTGAAAACTACCGCTGGCTTGGAGTCGGCTGTGGAGTTGGCAAACTTATTCTCCTGCCTGGTAATGGACGTCGTCTGGTTGGATCTCCTGGTAATGGCCTCCCACCGGCTCCAGGTTTTATTCTTAGAGGTCTTTTTTTATTACCAACTTCCGCTTCCTGTAAGAGAGGAAAAATGAAATAGAAGATGTTATAAAGCGTATTTTGCAGTTAGGTGGGATTAACCATCCCTTCATTCTCGGATGTGGGAAGACCGTGGTATGCCTGCAATATCCTCGATAAACACTTAACATTGACACTTCCTGATACTCATACTTCCTTCCACATATTCTTATATTTACGACAAAATACTAAAATATACAATAACTCACACGCACTTACTTGAGGCATCTTCTAGGCCACAGAGGACTCAACTATGCAAACGATTCGCTCTACAAATGCACTACTAAAGAAGCAATTATTGACACAATCTTAAATATTTTGATTAAATAATTAAAATATATTTGAAATGACTGAACTCATAAATGAATCAAGACACACTATCCACTTATTAACATTATAAAAACGCATAAATATAAGCTCTTCTTTTGTCACCCAAACCTAACAAACTTACCCAATCAAACTAACTCTTTTTTCAACCAATTCAAACCTTTTTCCAGTTGGTAGACTACTTGTTAAGTATCTTATTTGAGTCAAGGTTTAAATGTTTCTTTATTAGCCTTCTCTTCTATTTTATAATTCTCCAAATGCTAATTTAATGTTATTTAAATAGAAGTATAAACATAGGTATTTATGGTAGTGAGTAGCGTTGAGATTTCTTGTAAAAATCTATGCCTATTATTGTCCTTATCATTATTGAGGTTATCATCAGAGATAGTTTATTTTTTAGAACTTGATTTTCTGGGTGTTTGAAATTATTTGTAATAAAGCAATAGCAAGACAACTAACGTCAGACACTGGAGTTGTGGTGATAATATCCTGTGGAGGTTCAGTGGGTGCAGGTTCTGTTGGAGGTGGTGCCGTTGACGAAAGACCTCCTAGGCCTGGTCTTCCTTTCAGATTAATTCTAGGTCCGGGCCTCAATGGTCTCGGACCGCCAACTTTTAGCCTTGGTCTAGAGCAAAATTTCAGAATTAATTGTGTGATTAGTTCATGTCAAAGCTAAAGTTTCATTAGAGCTAGTTTTTGAATAGTATAACAAAGATAATCCAATTAAAGCATTCATTTTAAAGCATTCAAATGTGAATTGTTAGATAATGAAGCAAACAGTGAATTATAAAAAAATTAGGTCCAGAGAAACTTCTTTCCTAACTTATTCCGTTTTTGCTAATGTAAAATGCGTGGAAGTATTGAGAGGATGTTTAAAAAATGTTTCATTAGTGCATGTTCAAGGAAAATAGAATACCACCTAAGAGGGCCAGCGCCAGGAGCTGCAGCTGCAGCGGGTCCTGCAGCGGTAGCAGTTGGTGTACTGGCAGGAGTAGCAGGTTCATCCCTCACTGGTTGCTCCTCCACTGCTGGAGCTTCAGTTGGCTGGGCCGCTCCTGGCCTAGGACGTGTTCTATACCTGTTGTACAGAAATTAAAACAATAATAAAATTTCAAAAAATATTATTAATTAAGAAGAATGTTGGAAGTTTATAAGGACTCACCTATTTCCGCCCGCAAAGTTTACTCTAGGTCTGCTTGGAGAGCTAGTAGAGGAAACTTCAGCTGGCGGTGCGGATGTTGTAGATCTCTGAGATCCTCTCCTTCCATAAGCGGATACCTAAAATACAGGCCAAATTATTAATAATACTTTATAAATCAATATCACCTCTATCTTAAAAGATTACAAAAATATGTATACTAACTTGTGATGGATTTCTACTATGACTGGGGCTGAACTTGGCTCTCTTTGGAGGTTCTTCTTCTTTTGGAGCTTCTGTAGTTGTTGAAGTGGAATGATGTCTCAACCGTGTACGAGTACCTCCAGAACCGCGGAACCTGGATGAATAACAATCTTATATAGATAGGTGTTTATACTTCAAAACAGTCATATGCATTTATAGCCCCAATTACTATGGGTTCAAAATGTTCAGTTTCCCTATGTGCCAAGTTGACTTGACGATTTGTATTACAATTTTTTTTTATTATGGGTGAAGACAATAAGATGTCGGGGGGAGTGGAGTGGATATTGCAGTATCGTCTGAAGGAAACGTTATTGAATTCCATAGTAGTCAGCGCCGTGGGAATATCACAATCTATCACCAAAAGAGAGAACTTATCAAAATCAACATCCTTGTCTACAGTTTTGATCTGTAAGTTTTTTTCAGAAAACTACGTATTTTCCTGGCTTCATTGGAAGTAATGCTCCCTTGAAGGGCCCGTTGCCATCAAGTAATGAAAAGCTGCCTCGGTTTTTCTCATCTCATATTTGGTGTTCATTAATAGGATAAGGCTGAAAATAAACACCGGGAAGTACACTGGCCTATTTTTAGCCAACGGTATCTATCCTAGGATTTGGGGCTATGACCATTCCTTTACCCTGGTCCTCTTTTATTCAGAGATATAATAGCTACAAAATCAAAACTTAAATATATGTTAAACAAATCTATATGAATTACTGGTTACAATTAATATTATCTTTTAGAGAACTATAATGCATATTTAACACTTCAGTACTAAAAATTAAGATCCCAAAAGCTGTCACTTCATTACAACACTATTGAAGAAGCAATACATTTCATTACCTTCCTCTTCCGGTTTGTGGCGGTGGTGGTGGTTCTGTTGTTGTGGTAGTTGTAGTTGGTTCTGGAGTGGTGGTGGTTGTTGTGGTAGTAGTTGTTGTAGTTGTGGTGGTTGTAGTTGTCAAAAGTTCTGTTGTCAACAACTCTGTATTACCTCCCGGTGGGCCTTCATCCTGCGTTACAGAATTTTCTTCCTGAGTTTGCTGCAGAATGGCGTACAGATCAAGAGCTGCTTTATCTCCGTTGGCTGCAAGAAAGTAATTAAAAAAATCATAGATAACTACAATTTGTGATTAGATTTGGATATGATTTTTATCTGTAAAGAGGACCCAATAATCTTTTACCAATAAACACATTAAATTACCTATAGGTGACGCTTGATCCTCCAGTGGAGGTGGTAATTCTGCAGGTAAATGAGTTGCAGGTGTCTGAGGAGGGGAAAAAGTGGTTGGTCTCACTTCGTAACTATCTTCTGGCTCCAAAGATGTTGGTGCTTCTAAAAATGGTAAAGAACTTTAATAACAACAACATTGCAAAAGAGAAGAAAGTTATCCAGATTTCAAATTACTATTGTACATTGAAGGGAATTACCTCTTTGTGGTGTGTACGCTACTCCTTGGTCAGAGTCAGGTGCGGAATCACTTGAGTGTGTGCGGAAGCTGCTGCTATCTACCAGGCTAACTCCTGGCCTTCTTACACTACCACCTCCTAAATGGAATTCAATTAAAGTTGTAACAAAATGTAAACAATTTCTATATTTCAATAGTTCTGTAGCAGACAGTTATTCGATCACTAGTTTTTCTCCAAAGCCTGTAAACGCAAGAGAAACCTGGTGTGAAATAGTAAACAAGTTTCTCTCAGTGTAATTCTTACAATTATAACAGGCAAATTTTCTTTAAACTTGGAAATATAAATAAAAATAGCTGTTGGAAGTGACTGAAATTGTTCACAGTTGACAGATACCAAAATATATTACGTTTGGCCTCGGTAAAACCTTGAAAAACCCATTAAGTGGGATTGCAGTAGAACGGATTTGACGGAGACATGCATGATAAAAATTATCTAGTGATAATTTTCAGAGAAATGAAATATTCAGTTTTTAAATTTCTCTTGTACCGTACGAAATTAAGATCCAATTTTTTACTGGATCCAGATTGTTTCTCACTCTCAGAATGAAATTCGAAGAATAGTTACATATCCTCAAGTGGAAAACGCTTGCAATGTAAAAATAAATTAATTATTTGAAGGATTATTGTTTCAATCTACATATATGTATCACATAATCACAAAATGTCCTTGGCAGAACAACCTCACTAACCGGTTCTTAAGCGAGATTAATTCAAACTTGACAATCTGCTCTCACCGGGACCTAGCGTCAAATCAAATTAAAAAGCTCGGACGGTGAGAAAATAATTTATTTTATTGCATTTTTGTTTTTAATAATTAATTCCACATTACTCTATTATTGAACAATTTTACCGAATCAAAAGTGATCGTAAGAGTTGCAATCTACAAATTTTTGAAATTTGATTTCCAAAATTACATGTTTTAAGAATCCTGTAAACGACCACAAAATCAAACATAGCACAGGCTCACTTCGGACCCACCGAAGTATTTTATTTTAATCCTGTTTCTATATTAATCTCAAGTACGAGTTATTTTCTTTTTTAGTTTCTCTGTTATTTTACGTTTAAATTACATGTATTTAATATGTTTAAGGAATTGATGTCTTAAGTATATTCTAAGAAATGTATTTTGTTTAAAACCATAAATATGTTTGTTGAGAACTCCTCTGTAATGGTTAATAAAACTTAAATACAAAGTAAAAAAAATAAAAAATAAAATGTACATGTTTTAAGGTTCTCTGAGAACGAAAAAATGTTTAGGGAATAATCTCTCTCTCCCTTTCATTTTTTTTTAGAAATCTAGTTTGAACAAAATAACTCAAAAAATAAAATAAAATAAAAAACTGTAGAGAGCACAATATTGCTATTCCGTATAGATATCACGCGGGAATCTGCTAACAAAGCTTCTGTCAATGCCGGATATACGTCTTACTAATTTTTTCTGAATTTTTCGCGATCACCTTGAAACGGCTCGAATGAAATAATAATTATTTATAATAAATATTTTAAGTTGAAAAATTCTTCAGGATACATTAATTTAAAAGAAAATTATTGGGGCCAATGTCTGCAAAATAAATGCTTAAAAATATGCGTTCTAGTGAACGCCTTGATGGGCCTTGATGCTAAGAGTTTTAGAATATCGCATGAATTCATATTTTCTTCTTTTTTTTCTTCCAATGCCCTGCATCTTTGGCATTAGACACCTTGCAGCCCAATATAATTTCGCTCTCGCTGAGATCTCGTCATGTGAAGAAATACTTAAATAAACGAAGGACTCCACTCAAAAAGGCGATCTCCTGTCATGTGCGCCGCCCCTTAGAGGACATAGTTCGGCTACTGATCACCCCAATTCTGTACAAAAGCGACTGTAGGTAGTCATGTCATGTGGTGATTAATCGGAAGCAGGCAACTGCTTCGCTCTGAGGCACTTACTTGGCAATTCGTCTTCGCTTTACAATGAACCGCCTAATGCTTGGCCTCCGACTGTTGTCGAGTAATTCTGTCATTTTCTTTTTTACTGCTGCGCGAAAAAAGACATAAAGTGCCGTTTCCAATGAAATGGAACTTTCGGCTGAGTCATACTCTGCTGAATTGGCCAGTCTATCAGTTTCCATATTTCTTTTGACGCCACAATGACTAGATATCCAATGTAAAACTATTGCTACTTCCTTCTCAATGACTTCTCGAATTCATCCCCCAATAATAGGGGCAGACATTTGCCGCGATTTTCGAAAAGTATTACCACCCGTAAATAGCTGAACAACTTGGCTCTGCCGCTTAACTTTTATCTCATTTTTAAAGAATAACATATATTCGTCTTACCTCTAGCTTTCGGAGATGAAGGTACTGGTTCAGTAGGAGGAGGTGTAGTAGCCTGAGTTCGTCCTCTAGAAGGAAATCTAGTATTAGCGGGAAGTCGTTCATCTTCCACTGGCTCAATTACACGACCACGAGTTCTAATATAATAAAAGTTCAATTAACAGAAATTTAAATAATAAATATCGATCAGCGGAAAAATCAAGTTCATATAAATAATAATATTAATAGTAAACAACCTGTGACCACCTCTTGAAGGCAGTACTTCATTGCTGACTGGTTCTAAAGTTGTAGGAAGTGGTCCGTTCGCATCCGGCCTGCCACGACCCCTCTCAATGGTTGTATATCTGTGATAAAATAATATTTTCATTCAATGTTGCACCACTTATTCATAAAGTCATATATATTACGTTTGTCTCTTTTCAAACTATAAATTGTGTGATGATCAAATGTTGTATACCGGTCAGTTTTAAGGTAAGCAAGTGGCATTTGATTAAAACTGTTTATAGGACGACAGACATATGTAATAATCTTTCATGAAATCTGCAAAGTTGAAAACCCTTTAACTTCTGATAAGAGGCAACAAATCAGCGAATACTAGTTATTTTTTTTAATTATTTTTTTTTTTGAACCATTACATAAATCAACAAGTGGAAGGGAAAATCCTATTATATAATCCTGAATTAGATTAATTCTCTTTCCAAAACTCTAGATTTAAAGCGAACTTAGTCAGAGATTGGATGAATAGAGAGGGATGATTTATTTAATGGAATTAAGTGGGAGTCAGTTTTTTAAAGTTTTGTTTTTCCGGAAATCCTGGACGTTAGTCAACTCAGCCAGCTTTTACATTGAATTTAAAAAAAGAAAAATAAAAATCATGTGTGAAACACACACATACATTTCTATTATATTTCTCAACTTACAATTGATTATTTTGCTAAAATTGGACTATTTACTAATGTTAACTCGCCCCTAATTATAAGTAATAGCACTTTAAGAGGCAGCTTCTCCAAAAATTCACCTAAAATATCTCAGAAAAATGTCTTAAGTATAAGTGATACGATTGTATATGTACTTGACTATACGGAATTTAAAGAAAACCATTGGAGCCATTTTTGAGAAAACCGCGAAAAAATCTTTCAGAAAACTGGGTCTTCCGGAAGATCATAATTTTCTGAGAAAACCCTTTATGCTTGTGCATTTCCTCTCCTATCCCCCTGACCATAGACATTTTTTGGTAGCGGCAATAAAGCCAAACCAACTTATGACCTAAAAGATCTACTGTGACTTCTCTGGGTATCAGCTGTTGTATATAGATCAGCCGCCTGTATTAATGTGTGAGTATAATATATATATATATATATATATAAATGATGATGATGATGATTTAGAGTATGTCTTCGGATATGGTAAACCCAAATACCTGCACACACTAATTAGCTCAGCAGTTTGTATGTTTGTTGTATAAGTGATGAGTGCGTCATTGTAAATCTTGTTCGCATTGTTAGGTTGGGATCCCTGAAGAAGAGGCTAGTTTACTTCTCCTTAAGCGAAATCCTTTTACCTCTACCCTCTTATTTATATAACTACATAAACAGGGTTCAGGGGGCTGGGTCTTCTAAGCCGGTTTAGCTTAGCTCACTCAGGTAGTTGTAGAAATGTAAGATGTAATTGAGAAAATGGGACCTAGGGGCGAAGGATGCAAAATTATATCAATGATCCATGAAAAGACGCAAGAGATTCGATTAGATAGCGCAGTCTCTCTTGTGTCATTGCGCAAGTTGTACAAAAACAAAAAAAACAGGCCACCATGTAAACGTGCTTAGATGACTATTGGGTAGACTCGTATGTCTCTTTGCAACATTGCATGCTTCAAGAGAGGCACCGTGTAGACAGACGTGCCTATAATATGATTCAAAAGAAAGCTGTTAGGTACTTATCTATAATTTTCCTACAACCGTAGATGTATTGCTTATTTTTAAAACACCCGCAAGTAAAGAAATTTACAATGAGAGCGAGAGAGAGGGGCAAGGAAGATTAACCTTAGAAAATAATAAAAATATTTTTTAAAAAAGAAAAGAAATGTAAAGATAATTGAGGCACAGTGCCAAAGCTGGGGCGAGTCAGCGGCATTTAGCAGTTGACCTTGAATTCAGCAGCAGTATTTTATCACGATAAGAGAGGAGTGGCCGCCACAGATATTTGTAGTGTGTGTCAGCAAAAGGATTGTCTCCCAAATGGCCGTTATAGAAATTGCTTACACAAATCGATACGTGATTTGATTATGTCATACAAGTTATAAAATGGATTTATTTTGGTTTTTATTATGTAGTAGTTTTTTGTCTCACATAGATTCAAGTGTTTCTAGAAATTCGTATAAATATTTTTTCCATTGATTACAGCGAAAAGGAATGGTATTAAAAGTACAACCAATTTATAAATAGGGAATTAATGGATGAATACACATATTTCCCCCTTATTAGATCCTCTCAATGTTTAATCTTGCTAAATGAATTCCTATCAAACCTTATACAATACGATTTCACTTTAATAATCGATGGCTCTGTCAGTTCTGGAAAAAACTCATTTTCTTGTCAACTATTTATTTCTACTGTATCTTACCCCTACCAACAAGAAGAATTGTAATCGTGCCAGATTTTCGAAATTGGGTTTTCACTGGATATTCATATTGTGGAGCTCCCTAATACGAAAATATGTTTTTAGCGAATGGTATGTGTGTATGTGGGTGTATAGAATAGAATATCACAAAAACGAAAAGTCGCTTTTGGAGTTCAAACTTAGTATTTCGTTTAGGCACTACCACCGGAACAGACATGAAGATTTCGGGCAAAATCCATCAACCGGAAGTGCGAGTTTAGCGATTTTCTTCCCCAGTTTTTCGTGATTTTCTTGTCCAACGATTTCCTTTAAACTTAGTAGATCATCTATATATATAAATATGATTCGCTTTTATTTCCGGGAAAATTGATTTTTGGAGATTCTGGGAGAACAGTAGCATTATCCATTTGTCTAAACTACTACTTCAGTATATTATATGGTTTTATCACCTACATAATATTAATACACGTAGAATTCCAAATTTGAATATCGGGTTTTGAGTTTTTTGGTATTATCACGAAAACTGTTACGATTTTCTTTAAACTTGGAATGCTAGTTGCATAGATAGAAACATATCACTTTTATTTGTAACATTTTCCTGAAAAAATTATTTAGAGGAGTGTAGGAGCTCTTATCAGTTAGTTTAAATTTAAATTAGCATAAGCTTTCTTGGTTTTTACCATAGAGTGCTCCACATATGGTCGCTCAGGTATACAAGTAAAATCCCCACCACAATTTTATGGTTAACTCAACTAAACGTTACAACATTGCAATTTTAAAGAAAATTTCCTGATTAAATTATATTAATTAGAGTAATGGAAATCGTGTGTGTGTTTCATATCAGATTTTTATTACAAAACTAACCTAGTTCGAGATTTATCTTCTTTGGGGCCTTCTTGCCTTCGCCTACTGGGTTCTTCTTCTAGCGGCAGTGTAGGTGCTCTTCTTTCTTGATCTTGTGGTTCTCTACCCCTTCCTCTATGAATATGTGTGGGTGCGGTTTCCTCTTCGTAAATTACATGAGGTCTTCGAGTTTCTGGAATTTCAGTTCTAGATCCTCTTCCAGTAGCTGCAGCTCTTTCCAATTCAGTATATCTAAAGCAAAATAACATTCGTAATAGTAGAAGGTACAATGTTAAAGCAATTAAAAAAAAAAAAGTACGGTCAGAGTTTCTTATGATCTCAATTTCTAAATATATTTACTTTTAAACATTACTGATCTTTAAATTATGTAATTGCAAATCTGCATATGGAAGTTTTTAATTCCCTTTCATCCAACTGAATCAGAAATAATTCTCTCTTCTGAACTTTTTCAATTATTTTATTCAACCATACTGATCATCAAACTGATACTGATAATCGTTGATATTGTTAAATCATATTGTTTTTCGTTCTTTTTAATTTATTTCTTTGCTGTCTTTTTTATTATTTCGATAAATGGTTATTTATTTGACAAATAAGTAAAGTAGCATCAGGTCTCGAAACAGTGTTTGCCTTTAACGAGAGTTATAGAAAACACTTTATTGAGCGTTAAATACTGGTTTTTTAAAAAAAATCTATAACAGCAAAAACTAATGGAACGTTAAGTTAATGTTTAAAGAATATTGAACAATAATTGCATTATCGGCGTGTTTTTGTGCTTGACATCTTGAACATTGGCAATACTCATATCAAAAAAGTTTTAGAGTGGATTTCTTAGCATTACCACTAGGTTCTTTTAGAAAGTGATTGAAGAACAACTTTAACTCTTAATGAATCTCATCAAGGAGAAAGGCGTCAAATATTATTACAGACGGTTTGTGAAGGATATATATTTGAATAATTTGACTATGCAAAGTTATATGCATAAAATGGGAGTAATCAAGAGTTATACTAGGTCCTTTATATTGTTGAGTTATACTAACCCTTCCGACCAATATTCCTGTAAATACATGTTATCGTTATGAAGTTCATTGCTTTTATTCTTTTATCATTTTATTGTATCCCAGAAATTCTTGGCAACGGTCTTTATAATAACGTCCCTTTCATATTATAGTCTGACAACCATTAGCAAGTGTTAATTATTAAAGTTTAGTTACATTGTAATAGTAGTTCTTCCCGTTAATTACTACGTTCTGCTTTTTAATCTACGTCGTTAGTTTGTTGTGTGCGAATGAGAAGGCGGTAAGGAATAAAGGTATCCTCCAAGCTAGATCTTGCATAGCTCATAATTATTATACAAGTACGTGATTAATTTAATAAATTCATAAATTAAGGTGATTTCAATAAATCTGAATTAATAAGAGATTATATTATAACTAGTGATATTAATAAATTTGTGATAAATAATAATTTATAGTCTCGTGAATCAGCTGTTTTTAGTTTAAAAGTTACGAGCCATTCGCGTTCTAGCCATATGAGACAGGCAGAAGAAAAGCTGCAGAAGAAATACGTATATACCAGTGGATCTCATCTTCGGTTCTCCACCATCTGCTCAGAAATCAATCACACGGTATGCTATGTATGCATCTTCAGAATAATTTGAAACATGTTCACCGGCAAGCATGACAGCATGTACGTACAGCGAATAGGGTATGAAGACGCGTTACGATCCGCGGGCTACAAGCAGCAAACTCGTGGTAGGCTAGTTAGGATCCGTCGTGACTAGAAGCCAGTCACAGTTCAGCTCCGGTTTCTAGTGTTGTTTTACAGTCAGTCCCTGTTCCCGATTCATTTTTGCACTAAATATCGAAAAATTAGTAAGTTTTGGATTACTTGAAAGGTTTTTAAATAACACCCAATACTTTTCCTTATTGTTTCTTGCACCAAACAATTGATTACGATGTTCTGTTTTTCCACCGTTCATCAATATAAGTTCAATAACAAACATTCAAAGAAATAAAAATCATCTATGGCTTTCATCTTGGCTAGGAGACAGAGGCTTACTGATGTTCAGGATATTCATGCAAATGTGAGTGTGTGTGTGCGTGTGCAACCTCAATGTTCTGACGAACTCGACTTCGTAATTTTTTCGTTCAAGGCCTCGTACTTTAATATTTTTTAATGAATTTATTTATATTAATCGACGAGTTTTCTTACTCATTACTGCAACTACAATGTCTGAAAGTGGAAATTCTTAGATGTAAATTACAAAACAATATTACGGATAGCAATTATTCTTCTTTGGCAAATATTTGTACAATTGGATGAGAAATATTCGAAGAAAAATTAGTTATTTTCGGACGGTAGTCGGACGTAAACCTCATCTAGACATTTCTTTGGTTTTACTTGTTAATTATTTTATAATAATTATATTTCCAGTTCAGACTTTAAGGTATATGTCTATAGAACGATTACTTACCTGGCTCTACTCGTGGTGATCTGAGCCGGTTCGACTTTTGCAGCAGGAGTTGTTTCAGCAACACTGCCACCTCCACCTCCTCCTTCTGGATCCTCTTCATCATCGTAATAGTAATAAACATATTCATATTCATAATCTTGTCCATTCGGTCCTTTTTTCACACTTGTCCTGGATGCTTGTGCTGTGGCAGCCGGCCTCAGTCGACGACTTGACAGTGGTGTCTCTTCATCAAAATCTAATCCTCCTTCATCTCTTTTAGTTTTTCTTGAGGTAACTATGTCATACCCAGAATCTGGGCTAAAAGAAAAGTTTATATCTCAGTTTAATTTCAATGACTATGATATTAACCTAAAATACTGAATATATAAAATGAGCAAATATGAAGTTTCTTAATTGTAACGAACTTATTTTTTTTGTTTTATTATATTAATTTTTTTTTAATTCATTCAATTTTGACAAGGAAAATTTAAATCATAACTACTGATAACAAATAGAATTAAAGATTT
The DNA here is from genome assembly GCA_011037195.1 of Triatoma infestans. NCBI lineage: Eukaryota > Metazoa > Arthropoda > Insecta > Hemiptera > Reduviidae > Triatoma > Triatoma infestans. The sequence continues at coordinate 256,616 of JAAEAF010014351.1, forward strand.
TAAAATAATCGACTCAAAACTTAGTAAACAACAAATTTTCCAACTACTTTATTGTCATAAAATTGTGAATCAATAAGTCTACTTTTATGCAGATTTAAGTCGATATTACATTTAAAAATACAGTATTTAGAAAGCAGCAATTCTGGTTATACTTCATGAATTACAACACCTGGAGGGCAGTGCCTCCTCGATTGTAGTTGCACTTTTTCCTGTTATGTGTTGCTGATAATTAAATTTTAAGAAAAATTTGAACATAATCTATTTATAATTAGAGGGATTTTGAAAAAAGAAGGAATCATCAAAGGCAATTCCATACTGAAATCCTTTTGCGGTACTAATTATTTAAGTTTTTGTATAAATTTGGGAATTACATATATAACATTTCGAAACATAAATTATATATATTTGAAATGAATTTTCAAAAAAGTAACTGATGCTGCCAGATAAGATTACGATAATTAACATCTCAACAGTAAATCACAGTAACTTATAAAAATAATTTTAATCTTACTTCATATGTTTCTGTGGTGGCACTGCAATACCGGCAGTAGCTGATTTTTTTAGTACTCCTGTAGTACCTTCATCTTTTATAATAGGTTTTACAGATAGAGAGTCTTTTTTCAATGAAGAAAGTTCCGCCTTTTTTATCTAAAAATTAATGAAAATTAGGTAGCACATAGCGAAATTCAAACACAGAGACAGCCGAGCACATTTGTAGTTATGAATATGACCTGGCTTTATTTCCTGATTTTTTCTCAAAACTGTTTCAATGTTTGTCTATTTTGGTTACGGAATCTCTTCATGGCTAAGATAATGTTGCGTTTACGGCTGAGTTTCTCACAATTTACAATAATGTGAAACTTGGGCATTAACAATTAGTGCGTAGTTGTGGTAGGGTCCGCAGAGCTGAAAGCATCAGAGACATTTTCCATGATAGCCTACTTTTCTTTAGAGGTCATCGACCGGTTTCGGGCGTTCGCTATCATCAGAATGTCTTCATAAATAATTTCTTGAGGGATAAACAATTGTGGACACTAACTTCTTCAAGATCGTAGCGTCCCAGATTACTGCATATATTATGCTATAGCCATGAAGAAACCTTCTTCGTAGGAAATGGGTGGGAAGTGGCCTTCAGAAATTCAAGGCGATGGGCACAAACCCACTAATGCTCAACTTGTTATTAACATCAACAAACAAACTTTTTGCTACTTCTTTGAAAAAAAACGGCTTATTTATCCAAAACTATTTTCGGAAATTTTTCTACTTAGGTTAACAAAAAGAGTAAAAAAAAATTAACTTACTGGATGGATCTTATGTTGGAATTCTGTTACACTGTCATCTTTTGTGTATACCTTAGCATCGACTGCAAAATAAAAGTAAAAAATTACTTTCTTAACCTGAAAACAAATCCTCAGGGCGAACTGGACAACTTTCTCAGTGATCTTGGCATAATCCAACCAGCATAATAACCTGAACTGAACATTTACACTGATGTACAATAGCATAAGGATATTGGCCTAGCAATTTCTTCAGAGAGATATTGGCATCTCTTTGGATTTCTCTGACTAGATCAGATTAGATTGTTATAAGGTTTTATTGTATTGCGACCTGAAAAATCTACTGTGCCCCCCTTCTAAGTGCACTGGACAAGTGAGCTGTAGAGGTTCCTAGGAAAAGAGAATCTAAGGGTAGTATGCTGGATTCGAACCGGGACCTCCGCCTTGCTAGTCCAGTGCGAAACCACTGAGCTAATCCCTTCCTTACGCCAATTAACTAGGGACGGAGACCCTAGTTTATGTACTGTATTTTTGTCCTTGTCAGTAAAGGGTAGAATGTATGTAGCTTAAATGTATTGTGTACTGTTCTGACGAAATGCACGAAGTGCTGAGATTGGTAATCCGTGAGGTCGCTATTTCCAAGTAACTGCATGCAACGGATACCCCTTACGGGCATATCTCAGCTTAACAAACGATAAATTCTTAATTACAATCCACAACTTAAGAGATGCCAATTTCAACTATTTGGGTTTAGCGTACGTACCCATGAGCTAATTCTGGACTTTTGCAGCCTCTATTTGCTATATACTAACACTGCCCCCTTGACGCCACAATATGTCTTCTATATATTGTCCCATATATATTTAATATCTAAAATTTAAAACTGAATAATTAGAATTTATTTAGAGAGCATTGTACGGTTGGGAGCGGCATGAGCACATTAATGTGTACGCACATGCTAGAGTGGAATATGTAAGCTGCTACAGATTGTTCGTGAGTACGTTAAACCCAAAAACAGCTAACTTGGTTTTGCTTAATGCTTAACAGTTGGCATCATTAATAATCGATTGTCTAAAACAGGCTAAGGACAAAATAGAGGTAGGTTATAAAAGATTATTATTTAGCAAGGTAGTTTAGTTTTTTAATTATTATAATTAATTCTAAATAAGCAAGATAAACTGTCTATAAATAAAGTGTAATAACTTTTCTTTTTCAAGCGAAGTATAATTAAGGAAGAGGAACTGGAATTTTAGACTAGGTCAAGGGCACTATTGTAAAGGTACATTCACTGGTCTCTTAACTCTTAAGTGAAAAAAAAAATGAATAAAAGATAATAATATATTGGGTAATAGTTATTTAACAAAATCCATTAGCATATTGCCGATGAGTAAAGTAATAAAAGACTTGAATACTCTATTACATCAATACAAAAACACTTAACGTAACTTTGTTTTATTAAATAATTTTCGGCATTGTTAGCAGATAGGTTTCCTGAGTTATAGTTAATCAAAGGTAAAAACTAAAAAAAGTATATTTGAATCCATATTTATATATATAGAAATATGTAAATAGTAAAATATTTAATAGTGGCGTGATTTCCATAAGAATTGCTGATACCTACAAACCCATACTTATAAAAGATCTTAGTAATTCTAAACGTTTGGAAATAAAGTGAAAGTCACCTTGGAATCTCAAGAGAACTTCATATAAATGTTTTTGTATTTTTTATTTTGTTTTTTGTTTACCAGTTTTTTGAAAAGAAAAAGAAACTATTTGGATTATATAAAAGAAAAATTATATGCATTCTTTCTTTGAAACAACTTAAGTTTTTATATTTCTAAATAACTTCGGCTTTCATTAATTTAAAATTTATTTGTGGACAGACAGACAGACTAATGAATGTCTTACTTTTTTTTTGGAGTAGGCAGTGGATATATTACAATTTTATATGACTAAGTTTAGAAATTGGTAGAATATTGACCAATCCGAATTGACGAAATCAATTCTTAGAGTATAGAGAAACTCGAATTAGTCGAAATAGAAAGCAAAGAATGGAAATACATCCCCGTGGGATTCTTATAGGCTAGGAAAATATCGTAAGTATGCATTAATTTTTTTGTTTTTTTTTTGTGTTAAAAATTGTATCGGATTAACGAAACTACTATATTTTTTACCAACTGTTTTTTTTTTTTTGAACTGTGGCCTTGTTTTGTACAACAGAAATGTTGGTAATAAACTTGGCCTAGTTTATTGATTGAGCTATAAAAGTAACTATAATAAAATTAAATATTAATAATATCAATAAGTAATTTGTTCTAATGTAGATCAATAAAAATGGTAATAAAAAAATGATTTAATAATCAGGTTTTTATTTATTATTGGTCTTTTTGATTGTAGGTAATAATACCATGGAGATATGTTATAATGCCTTACAAGTGCATATGATCGCATTTTTGGTAGAACAGCAGTTTAAATGGAAGGAAATTGAAAATGTAAAAATAAAACAACAGTTAGACGTATTCAATTTCACAAGACTGCTTTCCAGTAATTGTAAACAACACATTTTGTAAAAATATTAATTACAATATATGTGGACTAATTAAACTATCAATAAAATTTTTGTATCAATATTTCCAAATAGGTAATGCGTACTTACTTACATGGAAAGTTGGATCTAACAATAAAGATTTGGTCAAAATCGACCAAAGAGAAGTACAATTTACTAAATGAGTTTTTTTCGCAGTTCTCTCGAAAATGGTGCCATGTATTATTTAAACTTGGTACATAAAATTGCTAATAAAAAATATATAACACTTATTTCATACTTTTTCCGGTAACACTCATTTTTGGGATTTCTATGAGCAATGATTTAGGCTTTTCTATAATCATTTCTTTGCACCTATTCGGCATAAGTTACGGTTCTCCCATCTACACATTATTTACTGGGATTAAATGTTTTACAAGATCTACCTACATCATCTATATGTATCGTCTTTAGGGAAAATGTATTTTAAAGGCATTTTTGAGGAGCCGCGAATTTAATCCAACTCTAACAGAGAAGCATGGAGCGCTGACACCATGTATTTTTTTATTTATTTAAATTGAGGAAACATAAGTCCTTACAAAGGTTTCTTTTAAAAGGGTTGTTCATTAAAAGAGCAGAATTATTCGTGAAAGTTGATTAAGTAAAGAAGGTGCGGTGCGTTACATCAAGCGGATGTAAACTGGCGAACCTTTACTTTCCCTCAACTTCCGGTCAAGCTTGCCTTGAAATTGTCCATACAATAACTGAAGCTAATATTTTCATGTTATAAGTATTTGTTTATCGAATTCTGGTGTATGAAACACACACACGACGAATATCATGTATGCAATTCAAATGCACTCATGGTACAAATTTTCTAAAAAATGGATAAGTTTTAATAAATATTTGATTCCTTCAGTCCCCACCTACTGACGAATTGTTTTTAAAATCACATGTTAAAAAGAAGCCTAACGTCTTAGCTCCCCCAGAGCCTTTTGAATTTGAATGGAAGACTATGGATACTTACGCCAATGGGCAGACGTCATTTTCTTGTGTATGTGTAAGGTAGCTAGACTTAGCTGTAGGTACACAATACAAAATAGGAGCATATATCAGCTTCTCTGAATGTACTATATAGTTTTATGGGTCCATTAGGCTGGGATATCCGCAATGATTCTAAGATCCCCGAAGAAATGGCTAATCTACTTCCCCCTCCCCATAGGGATGTATGTCCAGCAGGACTATTATTTTGAAATAACACTTTTGGAGTTAATCACTTAAGTTGGTTTTTCTTGAATTTCCCAAGAAAAATATTTTAAATTAAACTGAGAGGACTTCAAACATGAGTACAGTTTGAAGGAAATTGAAATTTGTGAAAAATCTCAGTAAAAAAAACCATCGCACTTTTTGATTAACTAAATTTGATTGAAATCTTCGAGACCGATTCCAAGGTTGAACCTAAATAAATGAAAAAATCAAATTTTTTGAGATTGCTGCATCTTTTCGTTTTTGAGACATTTTCTTAGCGCACACTCGTACGAACACCTTAATACGGTCTTATATACATATGAAGCAGCAAATTTTTTTTCGAACTTGAAAGATTTCAAAAATGAGAACTTAAAAAATTTGGGGTGAAACATTACTTTCCGTTATTGAAGTTCTCACAGTAATGATTTAGATATTTTCTTAAAAGGTTGAAATTTACTAAATATTTAGTTCCTTTCACTCTCACACTAGCTAGAGGATATATTGTACTGCTGGGTATTTGCAGTAGGGGAGACATCTATCTCTCATGTCCCTACAATCATTTAAAATATTTCATATAAAAAATCAAAAAAACGCACAAAACAAAACTTCTATCGTAAAGAATCGCTTCCAATTTTCTTCATAACTGACATTTTTTAAACATAAATCTTCTCAAGATTATGTAGTTATTAAAACGTTATAGTATATTGAAATAGCACTTCAAAGAGAAAAGAGTGTGGTCACCGCTCCCCCAAAATCAATTTCCATACAAAAATCTTGCTAAAATATGATATAAGAGGCAAGATTAATTCAGTGAAAGCGCACTTGACTTAAAACGGGGAATGCCTGGATTCGGGCCCAGCAGGAGCTGTTCTTAGATTTTCTCGCTCTAGGAGTCTCTACAGCTACTGACCGGAGATAGGCAGTGGCGCCTATGATCTCAAATGTTGACGCGTCTCGTTTTTGTGATAGATCTAAATGCGTATTTAGTCAGTATAATAATTTAAAAAAAAATCTTGTAGCATTCTGTGAAAACCAGGAAGAATTATTCAGTAAATTCGCACTTCCAGTTAACGAATTTGGATCGATATCTTTAAGCGGATCCAAATGGGAACGAATTTTTAATTGAACGAAATTTTATGTTTGCGGTTAGGTTATTTTTCATTTTTGAGATATTTTCTTCTTTCTGTTCCATACATATAGGCAAGTAACCGGGAACATTTTTTCGTTCTCAGGGGATATCAAACACAAGCAAGCAAAAATAAAATAAATAAATTTCCTCAACAAAGAGCATTTAAATTCCAATAAAAATTGTTTTAAACCGAAAGAGATTTTATAAATAAAAACAAGTTATTAAATTTATGTAGGAACTGAATTTTAAATTGTAAACAAATAAATTTAATTTATCTAAATTGAATCAACACTTTTTTTCCTCTCCTCTTCTGTATCATTAGTTTACTGCTAGACAGCCAGTCAACACTTTTATTGGGAATTTTACCAATATATTATTACTCTGAATTCTTTCTTAACAACTTTCGCTTTTTGTTAACAACTTACCTGTTCTCCTGAATTAGAATTAAGTGTATACTATTGCTTAAATTACACAAGTAAATAAATCGATTTAATCAAGAGTAAGATTCGAAACTATTTTTATTCATTTCATATTTTTCGAAATTCCTTTAGAGACATAACAAAATATTAACTTCTGAATTGTTTACATTTTATATTTAGAATTCAAGAAAGCTTTTTTGATTAATTGGCTTATTTTCTTGATCGTATAATGCATTATTATATTCTTGAAACAACAACTTTCAATTGCTTCTAAATGAATAATAACTGGTCCTTTTTTTTATTGTTTTATAATGTTAAAATTTCAATATGAAAACAATAATTAGTTGGCTTCTCGACCAATTGAGGGTAAAAAAAACAACCAAAAAGTAAATTTTGTAATTGTTTTTTATTATATAAAAAACAGTTTTTTATGTTTGTTTGTGTTTCATGTTATAATTTTGTTTTGTATTGTTCCTGAAGAAGACAAACAAAGTTTGTCGAAACCTCGAACTGTCATAATAAAAAACAATTACAAAATTTACTTTTTGGTTTTGTTTTTTTACCATCAATTGGTCGAGAAGCCAACTAATTATTGTTTTCATATTACAACGGCCAATAAGAAAAATCTGATAATCGTTAAAATTTCAATTTAAAATAGTTTATTTTCATCAGAGACATTTTCTGTGATAGCCTGCTTCTTTTTGTGGTCATCGACCGATTTCAGGCGTGTGTGTGTAAGTGAAATTTATTTTCACTTTATTTCTTAATCATTCATAATATCGATACATACCGGATTTAACGCTGACTCTGGGTCCGCTGGGTGTAGTGAGTACTTCTATATCTTTGGCATGCCTTGTAGTTGCTGTACTGGCCGCCAGCAGCACCGCAATCAGTCCCCCCAATAACATTCCCTGAAATGACAATAATCGTACAATTACTCTTTTATGAAATAAATTTGTAATTATTTTGTTTCTATAAATGTTAATAACAAGCATTCTCTGCTACTGCTAATGCTTATTACTTAAAAAGAAAGGAATTTATGGACATGAGAAAATATTGATATATTTTTGTATAAGACAAATTAAACGGCATCGGCATTTACTGGCAGGGTTAACTAAAGTAAATAATTGTTTGCAATTAATGATGAAGTAATGGGTGATATGAAGAAAAATGAATATATAATACACTTGAATATTATGTTGTATTCGTGAGCATGAGGACGGAGAGTCAACCTTTAAGAACCAACTTTTTCTGTTTTTCACAATAACAACGTTTCAAGATTGTATGATGATAAAATTTTTATTAATTACTGTCTATAATAATTATTAATATTATTAGAAAAGTTCTCGTAATATTTACGTTAAATACATCTATGACACTAATTTATTAAAGAAACAAAATTTTAACAAAAGATAGAAATACAAAAAGTCATTGCAAATTATTTTCAACACTTCGGAAAAAATTGTTGGTCAAATATCTTGAAGTATTTTATTTAAAGATTTTATTCAAATTACTTTGGTCACCTAATTTAACTTAACCTCTCTATTAACGCAACGCCATAAATATTATCCACTTAATGGTTGCTTTCACACGTTACTAAGTACTCACGCTCAGAATTTATTTTAAGCTCATTTCAAACTTTTTTACCACCCTTTTTCAGTAATTTATATCATAAAAGGATCTACTCAAATCTTCGTGTTTTGCTAGAATGTATAGCTCAAACTGTCGACCGTTTAAAATATATTTATTTTTATTTATATCACCCATTTTGACGTTAGTTTTTTGCTTTTCTCTAGTTAGGAACAAGAATAGTTATAAATAAATATAAGGCAAATAGTTAAACTTGTGAATGTTATTAATAATAATTGACAGAACTTGTTTTCATAAATACTTGAAATTCTACTATTTTTAATTCTACTCATATGGCCGCGATTAACTTTCTAAAAATAGTATCAATACAAAATTTTGATTATTAAAAAAAATAAAGTTAAAATAGACATTTATTAATGCTGCTATCCAAAACTTTATTTTGTAATTTGTAGTTTTATTTTTGTTTGTTTTTAAAACTGAAAGCATCAAGCATTTTTTGTTAACCAATTTTCAGAATTGAAGAGTGTCTCAATGAAAATGTAAGTACTTTGTAAATGTATTTATGAGTAGAACTGAGAGGCTTATAGGATGTATGAGTGAGCAGATACTTAAAGTACAAATCTTAAATTATTAAAATATGATAGGCTTTCAATCATCAGCACCATTAACATCAGACTTTGACCGTGAACATATTTATAAAAGTAATAAGCCTACACATGTAGTTAATTAACAATGTTTAAAGAAAATCATTGTAGCCTTTTTGCAGAAAAAATTCTTAAAAATATCTCATTTGCCTCTTTGTTATTTAGTTTTTAAAACGATACAATATTTTGAAATAGGACTTTACTAGAAGCCTGAGGACATTGCTGCCCTAGATCGCGAAGAAATCATGTTTTCTGAAAGAATATTCCTGATAAAATTGATAGACTACAGTGTATAATTAGTTTGGGATGAAAACAAGAGTTTTCAAGAAAAACCCGAAAACTAAAAAAAAAATTGAATAAAATCGCACTTCCGCTAGATGTATTTTGACCGAAAATAGATTCATTTTTCCATACTGGTATCCAAACGGAATATCAAATTTTAGGTTCATATGTTTTTGTTGTTATATAAATACTAAAGAGCAAACAGTTGTTCAACTATACAATCACAATTTATTTTCGTTCTTAGAAGATCACGAAACATCTATTTCCTTTGCAAACTCAAATTCGAAAATCTTACATGATCGCAGTATATCCTCCTTACAGAGGAAATACTTCAAAGAAAGAGAAGCATAAAAAAAAGAATTAAAAAAATAGGAAAAGGAAAGAAAAATGAATTTATTTCATAAAGAGAATGTAATATTTTACTTGAAATGTAACTTAAAAAGAAAAATCTTCAATAACGAAACGGGAACCATGAACCGACGCCCAAAGACTTGATTGCCTCTTTGCTGAGCAAGGTTGGCCGGTGTACCGTTAAATTGGAAGTTAAAGTGTTTTATAGAGGCGGCCATTTCTTTACTACTTTAACAACATAATATACTTTAAGAATTTATAGTGGAACCAATGTAAACATAATCCTTTTGTTATGTAACCTCTTAATGCTATAGAGGAAGTAATAGCGATCGTATCATTTTTTTTTAATTTGAGGTTAGTTTTATTTATTTATTTTTTATGTTTCTTGATATTCTTGAAACTTGGCACATATTTGCCGATTATTTTGTTTTCAAACAATTATTTGAGAAAATTAATTTCAGACTGCGATGTGCGTATAAATGTTGATCGTATTGTTGGCTGCGCCATGATTCCTGTGAGAAGAAATGGTCAATCAGTTTCTCTCTACTGAGTAAATTAGTAATAAACAAAATTGAAATTATCAATTTTACACAGTGCTATTTGAGGAAATATTGCATTGTGGTCCATTTTTTGTCAATTCGTAGAAATGAGTTCTGATAGTCGCACAACTTAAAGTCGGAAAAGTCATGTATGGATATGGCAGGGAATGTCTAGAGAAGGTTTTAGAGAAGATCAATTAAAGGAAGTTACTTTTACTTCTTGAAAGCCATTTATTTTCTATAGTTTTCTTCAAATGGTACATTTACCAAACTTATACAAATCTTTCTATTCTCATTGAGAACTTTCATTTTTATTTGAAATAAATTGCACTATAATTCTTTTTTTTTTTTTTTTTAATATTATAAAGGCAATGGAGTCGTAAAATGCAGTAAGATGATATTTTACATCAAAGATTTTCAAAAACTTCCTACAAACTGTTGATCCGGAAAAATATAAAAAAAATTGAAATTTATGTTGTGCTTGTGGCCCTTTTAACAAAATATCTCTAGAAAAGACCAAAATACACAGGAACCTCAAATTTGGTATTCCGTGTACATGGCACTTCCTACCACTCGGAAGATTTCAGGCAAAATTTATCATCCGGAAGTGCAACTTTCTTGAATCTCTTTTTCTTCCAGTATTTTCCAAAATTTTTATATACATGGAATAAACATTATAAATCTAAAATTTGTAAAAGAAAGAAACAATTTTTCTATAAACTTCCGAAAAACTCAGAAACCTATTCTGTAAAAACGCAAACTTCACTTACGGATTTTCTTCCAACTTATTTTTTGTTTTAATTTGAGGCGGTCAACATCTATAGTTATTGGCACCCGGAGCCTTCTCACTGCAGTGCCGGCCTCCGGACAGTGTTCTCTCGTTACAGACAACACTGTCCATCACCGGACAATGAGCCTGTAGGCTACTAGGAAGAAAAAATCTAAGGGTAGCACTGGACTCCAACCCGGGTCCTCCGCGTGAGAGTCCAATGCGCTAACCACTGAGCTAATCCCTTTCCTACTTAAAATTCTTACAACGCTTTTAATGTAACTATATAATATATAGACGGGTATAGAACCAAACATTGTACTGAAGTGGTACGTTAAAGGAAAGTTTAACGTTAACTGTTGCCCACCAATCATCCTGAATCAAATTGAGTTTTCACCGGAAATACATGTAAAAAAAAAAAGAAGGTTTTTAGCGATTATTCTTGTAGATTAGAGAGCGCGTGCGTGTGTGAACAAAGTATCGCAAAAAATTGCGGGAAAACTCAATATTCCGTTTAGGTATACCACCACTTCAACTATACAAAAGTTTCCAGGCAAAATCCATCGACCATAAAGAAACACTTTACAGAATGTTTTTTTTAAATTTCGAATTATCTGCACGCATTAGTACTTTTACTTTCATTGTAACTTTTTCCGGGAAAATTATTTTTTTTAGAGCTTCCTCTAAAGATCCACTTCAGTCCAAAGTATAGTATATAATATTAATAGAGTATACAGTATATAATACGGTATATACTAGTATACAGTATATAATATTAATATGCATTGAGAAGCATTGCTATATTGTAAATTTGAAGAAAATCGGTTCACCGGAAGTGTGTCTTTACTGAATAGGTTTTTGAGTTTATTTTTTAATGTTCTAGAAAATAACTAATCCCTTTAAATTTGGAAATACTAACTGCACAGATATAAACCAATCACTTTTATTTGTAACTTTGTAGAAAACGTGTTTTTAGAGGTTTCTTAGGAATCTGAGATGTTAAATTACAAATGTTGTGTTCGCCTTATGTTATTGGCACTCTCTTTAGGACTGCAATGTAAATCGCATTGTAAATCGTATTTGTCCCCCTCTCATCTCTAAATTTATGTTAGAACAAATTGTAATTGTATTAACAGGATTAAGAGAAAGTCCTGTGAGTGTTTCATAAAATTCTAGTTTTCTTCTTTTTCTTGTAAGTTGTAGTTTGTTTAGTGTTTACTCCAATGGAAACAAAAAAAAATGCTTTGAATATAGACGGCGCTTAAGTGGTATTATTGCTATAGTCATTCCGTTAATTCCACGACAAAGTGTATTTTATTAATAGTGAAATTGTTTAAATATTTATTAAATTTACAGTTAAATTTTAAAACATAGTCTTTTTTCCATAAATATCATTTATCTATTTAATAATCCTTCGCCTGTAAGACCGTGAACTCGTAGTTTTATGTTTTAACTATTTAAATAAATATTTATAAATATCAAAAGTTTATAATTGTGTAAATTTCACTGTTGTAATGCAAAAACACTATTGTAAAATGTTAAACACAATGAGTTATTGTAGAATATTCTTCTCTCAGATTACAAAAAAAAAAAAACACTTTTCAACAAATTGCATTATTTTTCCTTATTTTCTTTTAGCTATATTTTATATTTATATGTCAAGGCTTTTCGGCCAGTTTGAAAACTTTGGTCAACCATTTTTTTTTTTTAATTTTTTGTTCTTTTAAAAGAAAAATTTTTATAACAAAGATTTTTTATTGGTTCTATTACACATCTTTCTATAATAATATAGTTTTCATAATTTAAATGTAATATGAACTATGAGATAACCTCCTTGGTAGGTTATAGAAGAGAAAAGTTTCCACATCTCTATTTTTTTGTTATAAACAGAGATGCCAACCTTCTCTTCCTATTCATTCGAAAAATAATAGGACCTTTCATTTATTCTAAACAGTGAAATAAAATATCTAGAAGGTACAATGTACAGATGGCAATATTTCGACCTTGATTGCATCATACATTCATTTTTAAGAAACAGATCAACTCATCCTTTCACCATTGGTGCAAAATATGCCGATAATTGCTGGTAAAACAGCTGATTTCACATGTTTAGAAATAAATAAATAAATGAAAATAATAAAAATTGGAAGATATTGATTTATTCGTTGTGTATTATTGTCAACCTAACTCAAAAAAGAAGTACTGAATTTTTCAGTTTTTTCATTTTTTCGATAAATATTTGGTCCGATAATTATTTTCTTTGAACTTTATAAACTATAGATATAATGTTTTACAGCCTGTATTTGTTATCGTTTTGCCGAGAAAATTAATTTTCAGGAGGGGAACACTGAGGATAACTAAATATTCAGTGAAAATTCCAACTCTGAATTCTATTTTTTCAACTATAGCTATGAGACTTCAATAAGAAAAAGTTGCTACTGCGTTGTGCAGCAACGTCCTTTGCCAGCCATCAGCAAAACTTAACAACCAACTTTGAAAGTCAACTAACTCCTGCACGGAGCACACAGAGCTTCTAAAAAACAATTTTTTTCAGGCATAAATGATCAGCTTTTTTTTAAATCTTTGAAGAATCGTAAGAATTCTTGTCCTAGCAAGTTTTTAATGTACTTCATATTATATAAGTGGTGGCACCACCGTATTTCGCACTGATGTGCAATTCCACCTAAACCCTCCAAAAAAATCAATTTTCCAGAAAATAAGTTTTAATTAAGAATCTTATTTATATTTTTATTAGTTTAAAGAATATCACTGGAGAGGTTTTCGAGAAAATTGCGAAAAACAAAAAAAAATGCATTCCATAAATTTACAATTCGGATTAAAAAGAATGTGACCGAAACTTCAATGTCGTCGAACTTCCTGCGAGTTTTGTTTCTATACACACACAAACAATCAATTTCGCAAATTTCCAAGGATCACGATAATTTCCAATTACAATAAGAGAGAGTAAGAAGAAGGTGACATTATGTACATAATGCATGGAACAGTTAGTTATGTTTTATTCAAATTTTCCAGAGCATTATTACATTCAGTAATTTTAGTGAATAATTTAGATAACCGTAAACTAATAACAGTTCATTTACTGGCGGTAATAAATAGAATAATCAATGGGAATAAGTTCTTTGACAAGTTAGCAAAATGAATTAATTTTCTATTGTTAACTAAACTTCACGTAAATCAAGAGTAACTACGAAATTACATTACTTAGCAAAGATAATTTATTTATTGATTTGATTTCAATGACTTTTTAATTGCTTTTAATTTTATTGTTACTTTTTATTTCCTGAAATAATCTTTAAATAACTTTCTTCAGCTGTTCAAATTGTAGTTTCATTATGTTGAACACTGATGAGTCAGGTTAGGTTAGTCAGGTTCAAGGTTAGTTCTCATTCGGTCCAAAGTAATAAAATTCATTTTTTGGAAAATGTCAAATGTTTTGGATTCTACATTGTTAAAAAGTATTCTTACTGCGATTCTCGCATAAGACTAATTGACCAATTTTTTTACACGGCTAAAATTTTTACAAAATGCCTTTTTGTGTCGAAAAAGAAAAATGAAAAAAGTGATATACATATATGAGCCGGTAAGAAGCCAATGTGACGTAAGTCCTTCAGACCCCCCAAAAATTAAATCTTTTTAATACATAAATTTTGTAAATTTGTTATTAATTTGATCAAAATGTAAATATAACATCTACTGATTCTAGTTACCCTAATTTCAAATGTTAAAATTCAAATAAATAAAAATTTATCAGCAGCAGACTGATAATAACTGTAGTATCGAATACTGTTTTTCAGTGTTTCCAACATATATTGAAAGAAAACAAATGAGTTAAGTATAAAGATTTAGACAAACGGCGGACTTAATTATAACGACTTTTGAAATTATTCATTAGCCTTTTAATTAACCTTTCAAAAGGTTCTCAGACAGAAAAACGAAGCAACGAATAAATCCTTTAATAAATAAAAAGTATAATTTTTATTTGATTAAAATTTACAAAAATTGAACTTCTGGATAGCACATATTATATATTCGTATTTATTTTCAGGAGCGTCTTCTTTGGGTGTTCAAGTTGTTCTGAGAACCCAAAAGTTAAAATTTTCGTTCTTATTAATGTTTATAAAAGGTATATGGAGGTACCATGGATATAATTAAAAAAACCATAGGAGATGTTTGGAGAAAATTCAAAAACTGAAACAAAAAATCTCACTTCCGGTCTACCGATTTTCTTCAAACAGGGAAATTTTACCAACACAATTGCATAATTGGTGGTAGATTTGCATTTTATATTGCAAAGACTTAGCTCATACCCTTAATCCCTAACCATACCTACTACTAAAATCATTCTGTTACTACCGTAAACCATATTTGCTTCTTTTTTTTTATAGGTAATTCGGTCCGGAATGCTGGATAATATCAGAAGATTTATAGCTTGCTTCTTTGTCTTAATTCTTACCAGTTTTGGACCTTCAGCCAAAATCAGAGTCAAGTCCTGATCGTTTGGATGAAGATGCAAAACCGGTAAGAATGATAGCAAAAAAACGACGAAGTTACGAATAATATTAAATGACATATTTCCGGTGAAAATTCAGTTTTCAAAATGTGGCAGAAACGCAATTCTTACAGCATTAAGAGAAAGTAAAATGATCTATTAAAAAAAACTATGTTGAAAATAATAAGTTTCAAATTTATATCATGTTTGTACCACTGCATAAACAATAAAAATTATGAGTTGAATTAATGAAGTAAAGTCATATAATTAATAATAATGATGTGTTATTAACAAAAAGTCGAAAACAAAGTTTAGTAGTAAGTCGGATATTATCTTAATAATGTAAAAGATAAAGGTGGCATTGGTGACGTTACTTCTTTAGGAGGGTTTCCTTTAAGTTCTTTTTTGGGGGGACATACACTGTGACCTGAAAGATCTATTGTGTTTCCCGGCGCCTTCTCAGTGCACTGCCCATCACCGGACAGTGAGCTGTAGAGGTTCCTAGGAATAGAAAATCTAGTGTCAGCATGCTGGATTTGAACTTAGGACCTTCGCGTAGCTAGTTCAGCGCGCTACCACTGAGTTTATCCCTTCCTTGCCGGCATAGTTTATGTTGAATTTAATAAACTAATAAAAAGTTAAGAACCAAACTAAATTTAATGTAATATCGATTGTAGATACAAGTTAATGTATCATATCTCCAAGGGTTTGATCTCTTTAATCACTAGAAACTATAGAGCGCATCTGAAAATTGATAGCTAGATTCCATTTCCAGCGTGACCAATTTGTAAATACAAAACAAGATGGAAGATGGCGTCATTGAAACACACGGCGCTAATAATGTTGATTTGGTTGTGCACGTTTTGTCACACTGCTATTATTATTATTATTATGATAGGTGAGGTTATTAACCTTTTGTATTTTATATTTTTGCTCCGACATATTAAACTTTACAACTGCCTAATAACATTTATTGTTGGGTTGGTAATTAAATTGTATCAGATCAGATGGTTTGTCGAGAAGAGTTATGAATCATCAAAATATAATCAATCCTGAAGGAGGTTTTTTTTTTTTTTGTTCATGTCCGCATAACTTCTTCTGAATAGACCAATGTCAAAAAGGCCCGAAGAGAAACAAAGTAATAGCCGTTGGTAGATTAAAAATGGTTTTAAAATTACGATGAATTAAATCACTACTTAAACAACGGTTATTAATAACTTTTTACTTTCTCTTACTCCTAGGAAGAGGTACTGCGATCGTGTCAAATTTTCGAAATAGAGTTTGGGGTTCCCTGAATACGAAATGTTTTTAAGCTCATTTTTTAAACTCCGAAAATCGCGGGAAGCTCAAACTTCACATTCCGTTTAGGCATTACCACCGCAGCAGACACCAAATATTCCATCAACCTGAAGTGCGGCTTTAAGAATTTTTCTTTTTCAATTTTCGTGATTTTCTTGAAAAAAGCTCTGTTTTTAACTAAGCTTCGCATGCTTTCTATACATTTAAATACCTGTCACTTTTATTTAAAACATTTTCCCAGGAAAATTGATATTTTGGGGAACAGTCCTCTAAAATACCACTTCAGTGTAATATATGGTTTAAACACCTATATAATATTAATATACTATATTAGAAGTAGTAGGGTAGAATTCAAAATTTGAAGAAAATCGGTTCACCGGAAGATTTTTAGAGTTTTTTTTGAATTTTCTAGAAAACGGTTATAAAGATTTTCATTACAACTTTCAAGTTGCAGATTTAAAGAAAATTTCTTGATTGAGCAAGAGAAAGTCGTATGCGTGTTACACACCACAATAGTTTAGAGTTGGCATCCCATTAATATCAAAATATATTCTCGCATCCTCTTAGAAAATGCATTCCAATTATTAATTTCTCTTACTGGTATTGCGTAGAAACTACTGCGATCATTTCTAATTTTGGAAATTGCGTTTTCACTGGTGATCCATATTTTGTAGCAACGTCTGTGTGTGAATATTTTTGTCAACGGTCAACAGAATATCGCATAAATTTAAAATTGGAGGAAGCTCGAAGTTTATAATATTTTTAGATACTACTAAAGAATTCGTTCAATATCTATCTAAGGAAAGTGCGGCTTAATTAAATTTTTCACTTTTCGCGATTTCCTCGTAAACAACTCCAAAGATTCAAATGTTAAGTTCCATATATAGTTTTATCATTTGTAGTTGTAATATTTTCCTAGAGAAGTTGATTTTAATGAGTTCTACGGGATCTGGCTTTAGGTTGATATAAAACTGTCATTTCAAATTTAGTGGCGCTGTCTGTAGTTAGATCTAAGTATTCCAAAAAAAAAAATGGCACCTATTTTCACACAAAATATACGTATCGTTTTCAGACCAGAATAAGTAGCGTTTGCTACTTTAACTTGAGTTCCATGAGTATATAGAATGAAATCAAATTTACATAGCTAGTGTTTCTTACATAACTTAACTAACAGTACACGACAACATAAAAAGTTATTGCATGTCATTTGCCAAGAATGGGAAAATTATTATTAATTTAGAAGACACGATCATTACGATTCACACCTCCCGAAATACTTTCTCATAATTCTAGTGGTGTCCGCATCCCTGACATAAGAACCGTTACTATAAAATATGATATTCATTTAGACTTAGTATCAAATAAAGGTTACATTCCTTGGAATTATTTTCCGTTCAAGTCTAAGTAATAGCGCAATCTGCTTTTCTGGGGCTTATTTAGAGAAACGGTGTAAAAACGACCTTTTCCGGTTAGAAATTGTATCTGAATATAAGAATCAAAGATAGAGAGAGAGAGAGAGAGAGAGAAACTGTTAAAAGAACAATCAAGGATACTTTCCATATTCACAAAGGGAGCAATCACCTGTGGGATAGAGATCTATTATAGTAGATCTGATATACAATAAACTATTTTCTTGTGAATTGATATTATTTATAATATCGCCCCCCCCCCCTTACATTCGCATCAATTTTTAATTTCAATGATATCAATGAAAAGATGAAAAGTTTCAATTTATTTAATAGTCTAATATTAAATCATTTAAAAGGAGTCTACAAAGTATCGCCTTAAGATAATGTTTTACTGCCTCTTGCTATTTTAAAAAAAATATTGTAAAGCTCTGAGCGCTTATTTGAATGAAATACAAAAGATCTGCCAACCAGAAGAATTTTTCCCCTCCAATTTCCTCAGAGAAAAAAAACAGCTTCTACGCCATTTTATTCATCATCACTTTCAGTGCATAATGATGACTAATATTTGATATATGAAACATTAAACGCGAAAAGATCTAATCGCTGTTTTGATTGAATTTCTAATAAAAGATTATTTTGTTTAACCTTTTTATTTTTGTTTTTCACCGTTTCGCTAAGATCAAACTTTCCTCCAAAATACTATTTCAGTAAATGTTGGAAATTTTTACATTTAAAAATTATTAAGATTCATTAAATACATTGCCAAGATTCCAAATTTAGTGAAATTTGAAAGGTTTTCTGATATTTTGCTGGAGTTTTTTTTTTTTTTTTAAAAAAAATTACAAAGATTACTGTTTAACTTGAAATTAAAACATGTCTGCCGTCTAAGTAGCCCACCATGATTATTTATTGTAGCTTGTTGAAGGCGCCATCTAGTAGTCAAAAAATTAGGAGGTAACATATATTTATAGAGCATGTTTGTTTACCCCCCCGCCACCAGTACCACGGCACCAACTATATGTAAATTGAAATAAGAATGGGCAATAGAAACTTCAGTGAAAATTACTTATTATTTGAAGATTATGTGAATGTTCCATATCAGATTTTGATTTTTTTTACTTCCTGGCAGCAGGGAACCATTTATTTTACGGTTACGTTCTTAAGAGCTATCTGAATGAAGCCGCTGCATTGCACACCACTTGCATGAACTTTCTGTTAATCCTCAATAAAATTTGTATTAGCAAAGTAGTGTTATACAATTTCACAGATTTTATATTATATATATTTCAGATTTGAAGAAATTTGTCAATAAAATTATTGTGTCAATAGAAAGACGTATGAGTGTTTCATACCAGATTGTTACTTTTTCTTATATCGCCGTTAAGGAGGAAAAAACTATTGTGATCGTGATAAATATTCGGAACTGAATTAGATTTTTCAAAATCCCCTGAGTACAAAAACAAGAAATACTTTTAGTGAATGGCATATATAAAAAAGCAGAATATCTCAAAAAACTAAAATTCCCAGTAAGCTTAAACTTGACATTCCGATTAGATATATCATAATATGATATTTGCTAACAGGAAGTACTGTTTCACTGGAGATACACGTTTTGAATACCCTAAGTCCGAAAAAAAGGATTTTAGAAATTTTAGTGTATA